>CAUDMG010001912.1:0-106954 GCA_958450375.1 Homarus gammarus
TCTTAATGGCACGTTTATCAAACAGATAATGTCAGTATTAAAAGATAGTAGGAGACTGCTTACCTAACACAAAACTATGATACTGGAATTAGTCCCCACAACTTATTTCTCCCTCTCCCACCTCCTTTCCACACCACCGTTATGTACAGAATATATATTTGTATCTCAGAATGGTATGTAGACTGGAAATTTATAGATGGACAGCTATTACCTGAAAGAGTGATTAATGAAATAAATGGTAAAATAGGCATGGGAGAGTGTAAAGGCCTGGGACTTAAGGATAGAAATCCCTTACCAGCCTAATCATGATCTTATTAAAGGAAAGTCAAGGCCCATGGTTTTCCGAGGAATAACAAACACCCGTTCGAGATTGACATCTCTTTGCTATAAAAATATAACAAAACTAACACCACTCAACAAACATCAAATAACAATTACGGGAGTTAAACAATTAATGCAGTCAACAGTTAATGGAATCAAACAATTAAAGGAATCAAACAATTAATGGAATCAAATAATTAATGGGACTCAACAACTGAAGGAATCAACAATTAATGGGACTCGGCAATTAATGGAATCAAACAACAATAGAACCAAACAATGAACAGATATTTCCTACGGCAGCGGCCCTGGGGAAGGTCTATTCAGCTCCTCACACGAGCGACAGCGGTGACAGATATCTTGATACAGAAGGAGAAGCACTGGGGCGCAGACGGTGGAGATGAAACTGGCGGGGACGTTGCAGCAGCAGTAGGCGTCGGGGTACGTTTCCGGAGATTGACAGTCAATAGGTGAATGTCTGGGAACATAGCCCACGAGTCCAGAGCCTTTGATGAGAACACCACCAGAATTTGGAAGAGCATCGGGGTGGTGTGTCTGGTTTGAAATCTGGGTAATGACTGCCTGAGACACTGGTAGCAGCGATCTCCTCAACGCCGTCCAACCCCCCCCCCCCCCCACCCGCAAGTGGGGGTCGCGCCAGCAAACGAACGAGTGAGCAGTGGTAACGAGCAGGAAGATCTTTACCGCCCTTACACAGCTCCCCCAACAAAATCTACTGTAAGGTAGATTAAAACTTAAGATTAGTACACAAAGCATAATCATCTTACAACAAATGCTTAAATACACATAGCAAAATAAAGAAGGGTCGCATAAAAGAATAGGTGGTAACTTGATGTCCAAAACATAAGGTCGTATCAAGGAACTGCACGTGGGCTCCACTTCAGTCCAGGTTTAAGTTTGGGCCTATTTCCAGTCGTAGAGGATTCTTCTATTTCGTCAGGTGTTATCAGCAACTGGCAACCGAGATCATCCGAGTCTGGCGCCCGAACTTCACAGGAACTCTTGCAGGGTAGTGCCTCGACTAACTCCAGCTTGGGAACATCGTCAAGGACACGAGCAATGTGGGTCCTGCAATTACATATCCTTAACAAATTAGCTTGATGTAATTTAGGCTTCTTATAGGAAGGGGGTGAGAACAGTCCAACAAAATCTATGGCTACCCGAGAAGATGTTTCTGCAATGACAGGTAAGGGTTCAAGCGGTCGTTTCACCTTCGCCGACCGTGTCTCCACAGCTTGGACCTTTGCTGGAGGTGTGGTGGCGTGTGAGGGTGGCGAGGCGACGTCGGCAGGTGGCGAGTCGTCATCGTCGGCAGGTAGCGAGGAGACTGGTGCTGGTGGCAAGGAGACTGGTGTTGATGGCGAGGAGATTGGTGCTGATGGTGAGGAGAGTTTTAAGGGTTCCCGATCGTTAGGGTCACGAACACCGAGAACATTACCAATGAGAACACTAGCAAATTTAATGGGTGCTCTTACCACATTAAACCAACCAGTGAAATAGGGACAGCTCAGGTAGCACCTAACAACAGGGAACTGGTCAACACGACCTAAATAATCGGCGACATTAACCTTCTGGCAGCTGGAGATGTCAGCTTTCCAATGACGTAAAAAAACACAGTGGTGCCAAATTTCACAGACCACGCCAGAATCTGTACTCGTTATTGTATGTATATTATGTATGCTGGATTATATATCATGTATGTATATTATGTACGTGCTCCATTTATGTATTATTTATTCAGCCTAGCTAGCAGCGTGTGGCAATGTTATTACCATATCCCACACGCTTAATTAATGTGCCTGGCGACGTATGGAAGCTGCTAATGTATCACTTGCCATACGTCGCCTATGGCAGTTGACAAGGAGCCTAGCCAGGGAGACCCCTGCTCTCCTTTGTGTACATACTCTTATCCAGTAAACCGAACCTACAAAATAATACAGGTGTTTGTGTTCTCTCCTGTATATAGAACTTATTATTCAGAACCAAACATGGCGCAGTGATCCGATCTTACTGGATAATTACGAGTGATAGTGCAAAGTTTGTGGGGAAGCCGGCGTTCGGACTCCTCTCTCGCTTGGGTCAACTCCCGCCCGTCATCCCTGCTCGAAGAATTTCGCAACTTTGACCAGTGTCAGTGACAGTGATTTTCTGTGAAGTGTTTAGTGCATTGTGTGTTTCGTGCCATTCTTGTGTGACCTTGTTCTAAAGGATTCCCAAGGTATACGGCACGTTCTGGGCATTTGTAAGGAGTAGAGTTCAGTGCACCCGTCTCTGACCGCATTTTGAGGGTAACTGGACTGACTGGGAGTCGCCGCGCCTCTCCCTCCACCCCCCTCACAGCGCCGCCTCCACCCCCCCTCACAGCTGGGGCGAGACGCTTTGCCCGCCCGGGACACACTCACTCGCACACGTACATGTACTAACACTCGCTGACCGCGCGGCTTCCTTATATATATTTTATATATATAACCTACTTATCTGTGTATTTAATTAATATTTTGTCTGAAATCTTGTTGATACGACGGGCTGACCGGTCAACACTGATTTAAGACATAGTACACAGAGGAAGTAGTTATGTCTCACGCCTTACGTAGCCGTGGACCCAGAGCCTGGATGAGCCAGGCGGGTGATAGCCCCGCAGAGATGGATGACCAGGCCGGCCACGACGCTCCAGCCCCCACATCGCGCAGTCCCTCACCTCAATATTCAGCGTTGTCTCCAGAGATAATTGCTTTACTGAAGTTTATGAGAGATGAGAAACGCGAGGATGAAGCTCACAGACGTTTGGCGGATGAGCACAGAAGGCAAGCAGAGGCAGAACGAGACAACCAACGGAGATTGGAAGACAGTGAACGGTTTGAAGCCTTGATATCTCGCCTCACTGTTAACCAAGCCCCTGGCTCTAACACTGCCTCGGTACTGACTGGTTCAGATACCTCATCCATGCTTCCTTCACGCCCCCCAGCCCCTCCTAAAGCAGCAGCTCAAACGCCGCCCATCTTGAAGCCTGATGAGACTTTCCAGACTTTTCGTGAATGGCGGCGACGGTGGACTGATTATTCTACAATGGTGGATCTCCAGAGTTTGTCACAGCCTAAACAACTCATCCAGCTGCGTATGTGCCTGTCCTTGGAAATTCAGCGTGTCTTGGAACATACGTTGCAGGTACCCCCAACCTCTTTGCTGTCTGTAGAGGAGGTACTGGACGTTCTACAACGGCACATCAAAGGACAGCAGAATGAAGCTCTGCGCAGGAGGGAATTGTTTAGCTGCAGACAGTTGGAGGGTGAGTCTTTTGACGCCTTTTACGTACGTCTTAAGAGAGCCTTGGAAGAGGTAGATATATGTCCAGGCCACCACCAGCAGTGCGAGGAGACCCAGTTGAAGCAGGTGATCCTGATGGGTGTTAAGGACGAGGAACTTGTCCAACGCCTCACCTCCCTCGACTCTTCCTCTTCTCTTAAGGATGTGTTGACGATATGTCGCTCCTATGAGGCTGCCAGGTGTGCCACCTCTGCCATCCGTGCTCCCCCTACAGCTGTAAGCGCTGTGTCCCGGTACAAGAAGGACAAGAAGTCTGTTCCTACGCCTTCGCCCACCACGTCCACGCCCGGTTTATTTTGCAACAACTGTGGTAAGCAGCACGGAACACAGGTGTGTCCAGCTGCTCAGTCTACCTGCAACAGTTGTGACCGTAAGGGCCACTGGTCACTCACAGTACGGTGCCCAGCCAAACGCGTCCAGTGCAATGTGTGTGGTCGTCTGGGCCACTATGACAAGTGTTGCCCTTCCAACATACCCAAGGGACCGCGTCGGCGGAAGCTTCAGCCTCCCTCCACCAGAGAGGGCCGCCCACAGTCTTCCAATCAGAGGTACGACGACTCTTGACAACGCTCGAGCCACATTAGGAATGTGTGCTCCCCCCAGCGTCCCAGGACCAAAGTCCCCCAGTACATCAGTGTCATTGTGACCTACCGCAGTGCTTCATCCCGTCTTCAGATGTTGCCCGACACCGGCGCTGATGCTACAGTCATCGGTCCCCAGCATTTGCAATGCTTGGGGCTCTCTCCAAGTGATCTAGGACCGCCCCCCAAGGATCTCCGCTTTATGGCAGATGGTTCACAGATGACCCCGGCCCTGGGTTCACTCCAAGCACAAGTCACCTTTGGCAACAGGTCGTGTCAAGCCTGGATTGATGTGCATAACGGTGTCCAGACTCCTTTGCTGTCCTACAGACATTGTCAGGAGTTGGCCATCATCTCCCAGGACTTCCCCAAACCTATTCTTGAGGTAAAACACGCCAACAGGGTGCAAAAAGGGAGCAGCAACGACCCTGCTGCCGCCCTACCCCTGCCTCTTGCCAGTGACACCTCTCCTTCGGATGCTCAGAAGTACTTCCTGAAGGAATTCAGCGACGTTCTGGTGACCAAGTCCGCTCTGGAATCCAAGCCTCTCAAGAAGATGGCAGGCCCCCCCATGAGGATCCACCTGAGGGACGACGCGAAGCCATTCGCTATTTACACCCCTCGACTGGTTCCCCTGGCCTTCCGCGAGGCGGTCAAAAACGAGCTGGACTCCATGGTCGCCCAAGAAATTATTGTACCAACCGGCGATGACCCGTCTCCATGGTGTCACCCGATGGTTGTCGTCGCAAAACCTAAAGGTGGTGTTCGGATCACCACTGACCTTTCCAAGCTCAACAACCAGGTGTCTCGTCCTGCGCACCCTTCTCCCACGCCCTTTGCAGCCATACGCAGCGTGAACCCGAAGGCGCGCTTCTTCACGACGATGGACGCCCTGTATGGATACTGGCAGATAGAGCTTGCCGAAGAAGACCGACCACTCACAACGTTCATCACCCCGCATGGACGTTACAGTTATTGCCGTGGCCCCATGGGATTCGCCGCTACAGGAGACGCTTTCTGTCTTCGAGGTGATATGGCTCTACAAGGTCTGGCAAACTGCGTGAAAGTGGTCGACGACATACTCGTGTACGACGAGGATTATATGGATCACCTCTGCCGTATCTACGAGGTACTCAACAGGTGCCGGAAGCACGGCATTACCCTAAATGCCGACAAGTTTGTTCTGGCCAGTTCTTCAGTTGACTTTTGTGGGTACACCCTCTCAGGGAATGGTATCGCAGCTGACCCGGAAAAGGTCCGCGCCATTACGGATTTTCCCACCCCTGCTAACCTGACCGACTTGAGGTCCTTCATAGGTCTCGTCAACCAGTTAGCAGAGTTTTCGTCGGACATCTCCGCAGCTGCTCAACCACTTCGCCCCCTGATGAGCCCCAAGAGGACATTCCTGTGGACCCCCGACCACGACAAGGCCTTCCAGCAAGTGAAACAGGCCCTGTCTCGTCCACCTGTCCTCGCCACGTTTGACCCAGCCTTGCCGACAGTTCTGCAGACAGATGCCTCACGCTTGTATGGCGTGGGATACGCCCTACTGCAGGATCATGGTGGAGGGCAGTTCCGGCTCGTCCAGTGTGGCTCGCGTTTCCTCTCTTACACTGAGACGCGCTACGCCACTATTGAGTTGGAGCTGTTGGCTGCGGTTTGGGCGATGTCCAAGTGCAGGTTTTACCTCATAGGCCTGCAATACTTTCACCTAGTGACCGACCATCGCCCGCTTGTCCCGATCCTCAACCACTACACGCTAGACGCCGTTGAGAACCCTCGCCTCCAGCGTCTGAAAGAGAAGCTCTCGGCGTACATCTTCACTGCAGTGTGGCGTGCTGGTAAGGAGCTCTGCATCCCTGATGCCTTATCCCGCTCTCCTGTCAGCCGCCCTACTCCAGAAGACCATGTACTCGACGCCGACCTCGCTCTTTCCGTCAGGACTGTGGTCACTCTCCATGCCGTCCAATCCCTTCGTTTGGACCTGTCACCAGATGACGACAAGGCAATGGAGGACCTTCGAACAGCGGCCCGAGATGACCCTTCCTATGTCCGACTCGTCGAGTGTGTGAGGAATGGATTTCCTAGCAACCGCTACGATCTTCACAACACCCTGCTCCCGTATTGGAAACTCCGCGAGGAACTCTACTGCGACGGAGACCTTGTTCTGTACGGAGCACGTGTAGTTGTCCCTGCTGCATCACGTCCCCACGCCTTGGCCCGCCTCCACGACAGTCACCGTGGAGCTGAGGCCACCAAACGACGTGCACGACAGACTGTGTTCTGGCCCGGCATCAACTCCGACATCTCCAATGTTGTCCGTGCGTGTGAGCCCTGCCAAGTATTACAACCCAGCCAGCAGCAGGAACCCTTCATGAGTGACGACAACCCCACCCGCCCCTTTGAGTCTGTGTCGGCCGACTTTTTCTGTGTGTCAGGAAAGTCCTTCCTCGTTATCGTCGACCGTCTCTCTGGTTGGCCGGTTGTCATCAAGTGCGGTAATGACACGACGTCTGCCGCCACCATCAGCAAGTTCCGCCACTACTTCCGTGACGTGGGCGTTCCCGTACGCCTGCGAACCGACGGAGGGCCTCAGTTCACAAGCCGGGACTTTGCTGTGTTCCTTGACCGATGGGGAGTCCGGCATGTGTTGTCATCGCCCCATTACCCGCAGTCCAACGGCCACGCTGAGGCTGCTGTCAAATCCCTGAAGCACCTCATCCTTAAGGTGGCCCCTTCTGGGAACATTGACTGCGAGGCCTTCGACAGGGGTCTTCTTGAACTCCGCAACACACCTAACTACACCGGACGCTCCCCTGCCCAGGTTCTTGTGTCCCTGCTCACCCTCAATCCTTCTCCAAGGAGTGGCAGGCCAAGACAGAGGATTGTGATCGCCGAGCCGCCGAACGTGTTCAGGACGTCGTCGCCCGCTACAATGACCACGCCCGTTCTCTCCCCAGGTTGAGTGTCGGCACCCAAGTCCGTGTTCAGGACCCAACCTCCCTACGTTGGGACAAAGTAGGCGTAGTCATGGGTCTCGGCAGGTCACGGGACTACCAGGTGCGGTTACCCAGTGGTCGTGTGTGGTGGAGGAACCGCCGTTTTCTCCGACCCGTAACAATGCCTTCTGCTGGCCCCGCCACCAGTGTTGAGTCCCATACCCTTCCCAGTGATGAAGTCCCTCGACGCTCAGAACGGATCCAAAAGAAAAGGTCCGCTCAAGACTTTGCTATGAGCGTATAGGGGGGAGGGAGGTGTATGTATATTATGTATGCTGGATTATATATCATGTATGTATGTTATGTATGTGCTCCATTTATGTATTATTTATTCAGCCTAGCTAGCAGCGTGTGGCAATGTTATTACCATATCCCACACGCTTAATTAATGTGCCTGGCGACGTATGGAAGCTGCTAATGTATCACTTGCCATACGTCGCCTATGGCAGTTGACAAGGAGCCTAGCCAGGGAGACCGCTGCTCTCCTTTGTGTACATACTCTTATCCAGTAAACCGAACCTACAAAACTATACAGGTGTTTGTGTTCTCTCCTGTATATAGAACTTATTATTCAGAACCTAACTGGAGCTGAGGCCACCAAACGACGTGCACGACAGACTGTGTTCTGGCCCGGCATCAACTCCGACATCTCCAATGTTGTCCGTGCGTGTGAGCCCTGCCAAGTATTACAACCCAGCCAGCAGCAGGAACCCTTCATGAGTGACGACAACCCCACCCGCCCCTTTGAGTCTGTGTCGGCCGACTTTTTCTGTGTGTCAGGAAAGTCCTTCCTCGTTATCGTCGACCGTCTCTCTGGTTGGCCGGTTGTCATCAAGTGCGGTAATGACACGACGTCTGCCGCCACCATCAGCAAGTTCCGCCACTACTTCCGTGACGTGGGCGTTCCCGTACGCCTGCGAACCGACGGAGGGCCTCAGTTCACAAGCCGGGACTTTGCTGTGTTCCTTGACCGATGGGGAGTCCGGCATGTGTTGTCATCGCCCCATTACCCGCAGTCCAACGGCCACGCTGAGGCTGCTGTCAAATCCCTGAAGCACCTCATCCTTAAGGTGGCCCCTTCTGGGAACATTGACTGCGAGGCCTTCGACAGGGGTCTTCTTGAACTCCGCAACACACCTAACTACACCGGACGCTCCCCTGCCCAGGTTCTTGTGTCCCTGCTCACCCTCAATCCTTCTCCAAGGAGTGGCAGGCCAAGACAGAGGATTGTGATCGCCGAGCCGCCGAACGTGTTCAGGACGTCGTCGCCCGCTACAATGACCACGCCCGTTCTCTCCCCAGGTTGAGTGTCGGCACCCAAGTCCGTGTTCAGGACCCAACCTCCCTACGTTGGGACAAAGTAGGCGTAGTCATGGGTCTCGGCAGGTCACGGGACTACCAGGTGCGGTTACCCAGTGGTCGTGTGTGGTGGAGGAACCGCCGTTTTCTCCGACCCGTAACAATGCCTTCTGCTGGCCCCGCCACCAGTGTTGAGTCCCATACCCTTCCCAGTGATGAAGTCCCTCGACGCTCAGAACGGATCCAAAAGAAAAGGTCCGCTCAAGACTTTGCTATGAGCGTATAGGGGGGAGGGAGGTGTATGTATATTATGTATGCTGGATTATATATCATGTATGTATGTTATGTATGTGCTCCATTTATGTATTATTTATTCAGCCTAGCTAGCAGCGTGTGGCAATGTTATTACCATATCCCACACGCTTAATTAATGTGCCTGGCGACGTATGGAAGCTGCTAATGTATCACTTGCCATACGTCGCCTATGGCAGTTGACAAGGAGCCTAGCCAGGGAGACCGCTGCTCTCCTTTGTGTACATACTCTTATCCAGTAAACCGAACCTACAAAACTATACAGGTGTTTGTGTTCTCTCCTGTATATAGAACTTATTATTCAGAACCTAACAGTTATAAGTGGAGGCAACTTTCATTCACATCATCATTAGCAGTGACTCCACTGATTACATACCTCAATGTAATCACTTCACCTTCAGCAACAAATATTGAGTCTCCATAGTATTTCAAAAGTATACATTTCAGGTACTGTTTTCCATAGGTGGAAGTCTCGCTTTAATCAGAAACTCAGACATTTATTAGAGAAATCAGAAATCGTCAACTGTTCCTCATCGTTGTCTCCAAAGAATTCGCACATCCCCAGAAATGCTTGTTCTTGGTCACTGTCTGTAGGTTTCCCTAATTTTCTTTTTTAACTGTCACTGAGACCTACTCTATTCTGCATAGGAATTTTCCGAAATCAGCGAAGATGACTGTCACATGAATGATGATAATGACAGTCCGCAGCATGAAGATCGCTCCCGAAATATCCAATGTGTCCTTGGACAAAGATATCGGTTTTTACACAGCTATACTGTAGTTATCATTAGCAGCACTTCAATTTATGGAGTCCAGTTTTAAAAAAAAAATCCCGCAGAATAAGCAGTCAGTTTTATTTTCATAAGGTCTAAGAGAAACACGTGCACCTCTTTTGACAGATGGAATAGAATCTGATTTAACTTTCTTACACTTCTCTGTCTTTTTGGTTAATATGATTCGTGCGACAAGCTATATGCACTATATAGTTCCAGCTCCAACAGTGATGTCAACACCTGCTTGCATTGTTGATTCCGTCTGCTCCTTTATTGCCGATCACGATTCTGTCTTCACTGTCAATTTCCCTTTGGCACAGGGGGCAGGTTTCTTGACTTGCTTTTATTTTCAAGCCCTGAAATACAGTGGAAAATGCATCAGTAACAATTTATTAAGATTGGCATAACTTGGCATAATCCTAAAAAGAACTCAACTACATCATGAAATATGAAAACTACATTATGGCGTCACCTATGATGTCATGATGATGTAACCTTTGATATTCAATCCAAGATATTGGAATTATCTTGGTACCCTCCAATTTAAAATATGGAGATAAAATTTCATATTTACCATGGCTAAAACCTTCTGAAATGAAGCCCATATTAGTTGAAATTAGCCATTTGTTATAGTTTGAGCATTTGTTTTATGTCATATATTTACACTTTCCGGTGCTCCAACTTGGGTAAACTTTTAATATGTTATGCAGCATTCCTGATTATAAAAATAAAAAAGAAAACCATAAAACAATTTCTATAATTTTTGGGGATTATCCTTTTTTTTTGTACTTGTCTAATATACTGCTATGCCTTTTGATATGCGAAATACCCCAGCTACTTCTAGAGGCTGATGAATGTTGTTACCCCTGAACATAAGAACATAAGAATTGAGGAAACTGCAGCGGGCCTATTGACCCATACTGGGCAGTCCCGTTTATACCCAACCCCTATTGCTCATATAAGCATCCAACCTATGCTTGAAGCTATCCAGCGTATTCCAGTTAATGATGATATTTGGTAACTTGTTCCATTCATCCACTACTCTGTTTCCAAACTAGCGTTTTCCTATTTCACACCGAAATCTAAATTTGTCAAATTTAAAAAAAATGTTACGAGTTCGCTCCTGATTGGATAGTTTGAGCACCTTTGTTTAACCCTGACTTCCATTTATACACCTCTATCATGTCGCCCTTCACTGTATGTCTCTCGAGGGAGTGCAAATTAAGATGCTTTAACCTGTCTCTGTACTGAAGGTTCCTAATGCCCGGGAAATAGTCTTGTCATTCTCCTCTGGATTCTTTCCAAGGATTCTATATCCATTCTGTAATAAGGTGACCAGAACTGAACTGCGTAATCCAGGTGAGGTCTCACAAGCTCTAGATATAATTTTAAGATGACCTCGCTAGTCTTGTAACTAACACCTCTTTGTATGAACCTAAGTACTTTATTAGCCTTGTTACGAGCAAAAACACATTGTTTACTTGGCTTAAGATTCCTACTAATCATTACTTCTAAATCTCTCTCACTGGCTTGGATTGATTGTGTACCTGTCTGGATAACCTGGTGATCTACTCGACATCGTGGAGTGAGCATGTGTCTTCATTTCTGGCTTTGTTTCAATGTTTGTCTGATGCCAAATTCATTGTAAACCTTGTTAAAAGTGCGTTTGGGCATGCCTGGATAATCTCCCTAGGACTTGAAGGAGGTGGAAGAGCAGTAACACCTGTCATGGGCAAAGTGGATGCCATTAATAACCTTCCTGTCCGTACTAATTGCAGGGCAGTGCAACATTTATTGTGCATGGCAGGCCATTACCGACATTTCTGTCCAAATTTTTCTCAAGTAGTCGCCCCTCTAACTGACCTTGTCAGCCAAAAATAAAATAAAAATAAGTGTGTGGTCCACTGCCTGAGAGGCTGCCTTTGACAAGATCCATTCCCTATTAGTATCAACACCAGTTCTTCAAGCTCCAAATTTACAGTGTCCCTTCATTTTACAAGTTGATGCCACTGAAGTTGGGGCTGGTACAGTATTAGTGCAGGCAGAAGAGAGCAAAATTTGGCATCAAATATGCTATATGTCTGTAAAGTTTAAGCTTCACCAATGGAATTACTTTACTATGGAGAAAGCTGTGGCTCTGCTTATTGCACTGGAAAAGTTTAACATAAGTACAGTGGGGTATGCTATAACGAATCTAATTGGTTCTAGAACCTTGTTCGTTATAGCATTCGTTCGTTATAGGACTAATCCGTTCCAGGCCCCCAAATACAACCACTTAACACTGAAAAATATAATATAAAATTCTAAAAATTGTAAAAAAGTGCATAAATATGCATCTAAACCTCTGAAATAAAGAGTATCATTAATACTTGTAATAAAAAAACAATAAATTAGTCAAAAAAAAAAATTATTATTCTTTTTTTAAATAAAGTTTGTTGTAGGAGTTTCGTTCGTTACAGCATTCTCAATTTTATAGGTAAAACCATTCGTTATAGGAATATTCGTAGTAGGATCCGTTCGTTATAGCATACACTGTTCCAAAGTAATTTTTTGTTTACGGGACGAGAATGGGTGGTACGTGGGCAGGATGCCTGCCTAGTCCCACCCAGCCCCATAGCTGGTTGCTTATATTGCTCCAACTCACAGCATATTCACCAAACAGCATGACAACATAAGTACAATATCAGAACAGCATCTGAAAGCAGTGCCCTGTTCGTTCATGTTAGGAATAATACTTATCCTATTGCTTGGGAAAAAAGATTAGAAGTATTCAAATCATCTTGTGTTACAGAAAGACTTCTGGTTAAAGCTAGGTGGATTAAGGAATTAAATTCAATAAACCTTAGTGATGGTCAGTTCAAAACTGATAATATGTTACATAAATTTATTTGTCAGTGGCCCAAGTTTAAAAATGCTTTGAAAACCTTGGATCTAGATGTAGGATAGTTATTTAGTGGGTCCCTTATTTTTTACCTGACCTGACCTGACTAGTCACGTCGCCTCTTTCTCTTAAGCTCCTCTACGTGTGGGTTGGTGTTGGTGTGGGGATTAGTGGATGACATCATTATGACCTCACCTGATGTTTAATAAGGTCACCCTGTATATTTAAGCCTCTCTCTGTCCATATATTCCCAAGAAGACCTCTCAACAAGCCGTTGTTGGCCATCTTCCCTGACCGGACCATCGACCACTGACATCGTCGACAACAACTCATGAGCGTTTTCGGTTTATCGAGCATTAGCTTGCCCTCCCCACTGGTGGTGTGAGTGACCTACACTCCAGCTGGAGAGCAGTTATAACGCGATATTCCCGACGTGGTTTGAGTTCTTTTCCTTCTACTGCTATTTTTCCTTTTTTCGCTATGGCCTTGGGACCTCCACCCTCAAAAGTGTATTCGTAATGCGGTCCCCCCTGTAACTGTGCACCTCCCTCCCAGGAGATTGTGAACCCGAAAGGGGGTTGGAGCAAGAACCCATCCCAGCCGAGTCTTTCCAGGAAAACCGTGGTCGTGTGGGTCCACCTGGAAAGAGGGGAGCAATCCTCATCCTTCCCCAATAGACACACATAGCTCATGTCTATAAGTGAGCAGTCACATACACTAGGAAGTACGTTTCCCCAAACGGGGCTCCCGGAGAGAAGCTCAGGAACCACTCTACGACCACCCGGCCATCAGTTGCCTGTGGGGAGTGCTGAAATTCCTCTGCTACTTACTCAACCGGAATAGGTAAGCTCTTAAAAAAAAAAAAAAAAAAAAAAAAAAAAAAAAAAAAAACCCACTTAACCACAGGTTATGGAGTGTGCACGCCTTCCTAACCGCGACCCCCGCCTGAACCGCCTACCTGACGACCCGAACCACGACAGGCTTCGCACAGAGAAAGCCGACCAGCTACGGGCCTTCCACGAAGCCCTGAAAAGCAAGAACACTGCCACCGCCTCCAACAACTCCACCACCACTGTTACCGCCACTGAGGACGACAACTGGACGAAGGGTGAAAACAAAAAACTCTGACGTGCTTTTTCGGGAAACAAATGCTTTCAAGCAGCCCAAAAGGCATCCATCACCACCACCAGCTCACCCCCAACGACATTGCCAAAATTCCGGATCTCGAAAACGGACACGAAAACGACATATGCCGCCATCACAGAGATGGAAAAACTAAATCCACTGGCCAAGTTCTCACGGCCAAACCTAAAGGGGGAGATGATTATTCACCCCAAAGACAAGGACTCCGCCACCACCCTCGACACTTACCAGAAAAACACCACCACCATTGCATCAACGAAGCTGGACCCCGCCCAGAAACTGATGAAGTCGGTATTCCTCGGGTACCCAAAGGAGCACCTCGAGCTCCTGGAGAACCACCCGAAGATCCTAAAAGCCGAGAGATGCTCTTCCCTGTCCGACAAGACGGCAACCACAAAACAAGTGCTCATAACTCACTACGGCCCCCCCCCCCCCCCCAGCACCATAGACCTCAAAACCTGGGGGATCTACGAAGTGAATCCCTTCGTCCCGGAGCCCCTGCGGTGCTTCAGATGCCAGAAAAACGGGCACCATCAGACGAGGTGCACGTACAAGGAAATCAGCGCAGTCTGCGCGCAGAAGCACGGCACACACTCCTGCCTCACCAAGTTGAAAAATGTTGAAAAAATTGCCCCCAAGTGTGCCAACTGCGGGGGCAAACACCACGCCTGGAACCCTAGATGCTCCGAGAGGACAAAGAGGTTCCAGGCAAACCAACCAGCAGCAAGACCGGCCCCCACCGCCTGCACACTAGCCCCACCAAGTACCTTCGTGTGGGGAACCCAAAGGCAAAAACAACAAAGCCAACTTCCTCAGCCGGTCAACACCTAAAGTGCAGCCCAGTTTCTTGGCCTCACTACGTCCACACCTCAGCCTCCCAAGCAGCAGACAACGACAACCACGAAAATGATAAAACAAGCACACACCAAGGCACCAGAAGGAATGATACACGTATCAGACCTAGCCTAGGTACTGACAACCTTCGCGGAGGGCCTAGCCGGACTACTGGGCCACAAGATCCAACACACACAGCTCCAAATACTCATGGGGTGCGTCCTCGGGCAAGTCGCCACAGCTCCAGCCACCACAATGGAGGACGCCACGCCGGTCCCCACACGAGTGACAGCCGAGTACACTCTATACCGAAAAAGGCCACCAGGGAACCAAAGATACCGACAGCTCCCAGAAAGAAATTGGACGTTTCATCTCCCCTGAACCGAACCACGGCCCAGAAGGCAAAAACCACCACAGAACAAGAAGATATGAACCTGATCCAGTCGGAATCGGACCTGAACATTTCCATCGAGGACCACCAGAAGTCCCCGATGAAAAAGTGGTGGAAAACATCAGCACCCTGAACATCCTTACATGGAATGCTCAGGCATCAAAAACAAGAAATACCTCCTGCAAGAAGCAGCAGCCAAGGACAAGCTTGACATTATACTGCTACAAGAAACACTTCTACAAGAACACCACTGTTTCAAATTCAGTGGTTACAAGACATACAGGAGGCATTTCACGCAGGCGTCAACAAGAGGATGTATGATCCTGGTCAAGTCAAGCATACCCTCCTCTGATGTCATGCAGCAATTTCCATGTGGGGAAAACATTGAGACACAGGTCGTCAAAGTAACCCTCCAAGAACGGAAATTAACTGTTCACAACATCTACAAGAACCCAAGGCGCTCACTGGAGGTGACTCAATTATTCTCTTCAGCCGCTGACCACGCCATACTCATTGGAGGGGATTTCAACGCTTATCATCCTTTCCTAAGCTCGGTAAGCCCCACCAATGAAGGCGGCCTACACCTATACACCACCTTTCAAGACACACCCGAGATCTGCCTCCTGAACACCGGAGAGCCTACCCACGTTAGGGGAGGAAGGCTAGATCTAACCTTCGTCTCCAGTGCACTACAGCCTTCGGCCTCCTGGCAGCTACACCCCACGCTGACCAGCGACCACTTTGCCACCCTAACAACACTGAAGGTGAACAAACTCCCCACTCCACTCCCGCCGAGATGGAGATACAATACCCAAAAGGCAGACTGGGGACTCTTTAAGAAACACCTGGCTAAGTGGCGCGAAAAGTCACAGCCGGCCGGCGCAGCACCCGTGGACGAGACAACCCTCCACCAACAATTGGTCGAGGCGTTTCACCAAGCGGCAGAAGAGGCTCTCCCAAAAACAAAACCCACACCAAGACAGTACAAGGATTACTGGTACTACAGTCCCAGGGTGAAAGAACTCAACCACAGAGTGAACATGGCCCGAAGAAACTACAGAAGACATCCCACGGAAAGAAACACACATCTCCTGCAAGTCATAGTTCGGGATACCAGGGAAGAGAAGGAAGAAATAAATAACATAAGCTGGCTCAACTGGTGCTCCGAACTGAACGAGCACACCTCCCTTGGCAAGATGTGGACCCAGATCCGAAGGGCATCTGGGAAGGCAACACCACCACCACCAACCCATCCCAACCCAGAAGAGGAAGCCGAGAGACTTGCAAAGCTGTTCTCTGACCGAGCAGCAACGAAAAACTTCCTGAGACAGGTTGAGGAGACACAACGGCATCTGCGACAGGTCAGACTCCAGATGATTGAAGAGGCCTGAAACAGTGAAGATGACACAGATAGACCTTTCAACCAGCAAGAACTCCAGAAGTCGATAAAATGAAGCAAGGACACAGCACCAGGGGCCGAAAGGATAACCTACTCCATGCTTTCCAATGCCGGAAAAGCCGGACACGAGGCTTTGCTACAAGTCATCAATGCTTCGTGGACAGCACAAAGACTTCCATCGGAATGAAAGAAGGCAGATATACAGCCCATTCCGAAGCCCAGAGAACCAGACAAGCCGAGACCACCTAGCCTTCTCAGCTGCATAGTGAAGACGGGAGAAAGAATGGCTCTCAACAGACTCAAGTGGAAAGTAGGCAGCCCACACCCTCACATTTTTGCTTACACCGAGAACACCGGCACAGGCAACAACATCGCCGAGATACTCAGCACAGTGGACAATAAACCAGCTTTGGTGGTCTTCCTCGACCTGGAGAAGGCCTTCGAACTAGCAAATCCACTAGCCATTATAACGACGCTCGCTGAAAAAGGCGTCAAGGGAAGGTTGCTGGGGTGGATCCAGAACTACCTCACACAGAGAGAAGCAAGAGTACGCTTTCAGGGAGCAACCTCAAGCTACAGGGTCCATGAAAACGGAACCCCACAAGGAGGCATCCTCAGTCCAACACTGTTCAATGTCCTGATGGAAAATCTTGTCAAGCTTCCTTTCAGACAAACAGCCAAGCTCAAATGCTATGCAGACGACTTACAGCTCATAGTAAGAAGATCAAACAGACTAGCCAACACACAGCACGCTCTCCAACTTATAGAAGAGGAGTGCAACAGACTTGAACTCAAGATATATCCAGCCACGTCGAAAGCGATGGCCATCTGCACAGACACACCAGACAAGATGCTCTCCATACAAAACACGCCGGTAGTCTGGACCAACACCCACCAGTGTCTTGGAATCTGGTTCGACCAGAAACTTACTTTCAAGCCGCAACTCGAGTATCTCAGGCACATGACGAAGAGCAGACACAATATAATGAAGTCGCTGGCCAGCACAACCGCAGGAGCGAACATCCATGTGCTCAAAGCCTACTACACGGCCGCCATCAGATCGCTGGTAGATTACAGTGCTCCAGCGCTCATTGGACTGAGAGAAGACCAGATAGCTAAGCTAGAAAATATCCAAAATAATGCTCTCAGGACCATGCTCGGAGCACCCATGTGGACCAGAATTTGCAATTTGCAAATGGAAACTGAACTACCACCCCTGGCAGTACGAGTCAAGCAGGTGACAGCCGGTCTCCTCGCCAAAATCTGTAGATCAGATAAGCCCACAGCTGCCAAAACGCGAATCAATGCCTCCCTCCACCTCGACCACAGAGTGCGAGGGGCCACCTGGTCGCACGAGGCAAGTGAGGTCCGACACCTGCAAGCAGAAACACTCGTCAAGAACAACCAAGACATACGAGACAATGGTCACGCAGTTCCTCCACCATGGAGCCCTCCACCAGCCACATTCAAAATTACCGACCTAGGTGATAGCGAAGCCAACCTCCAGAAGGAGGACCTCGAAAGAATAACTCTGGAAGCCATAGCCACCGAGACACTGGCTGATGCAGCATCATACTTCACAGACGGCTCGGTGGATCCAAAACATCATACATCCGGAGCGGCCTTCTACATCCAAGGTCAGACCCTCCTATGGAGTCTTTCTAATGACTGCTCCACCCTACAAACAGAGTTGGTAGCAATCTCAATGGCCCTAAAACACACTGCAACACAAGACAACATGTCCATCATAATTCACACGGACTCCAAATCGGCCATGCAGGCGCTGCAACACAGTCAACCAAAAGACAACGTCCACATCATAACCTCGATCCTCGCACAGCTACAGGAATTCCAAAGACAAAACCGCCCAATCGTCTTACACTGGATTCCCAGTCATGTAGGGATTGGGGGAAACGACGTAGCAGACGAAGCAGCCAAGGCAGCCACACGTTCTAGTAGCGTACACATTCAAGTTCCAGTAAGCGTGCAACAGATCAAGAATCACCTCAGAAAGACTAACATGCTCCATATGCAAAAGAGCTTCCTATACAAAAGGGGAACCACCTTTCGCGGACAAGAAAACACCAAGACAAACCCAAGTTAGCCTTCATCGACAACGATTAGGGTACAAGTGCTCCTGGCAGACGCTCGGAAAAGACGTCATGGAATGCACCTACTGTCAGGAGCCAGAAGCCAACCCACTTGAACACTATCTCCTCGACTGCGAAGTCATACAGTCTCCAAAACAGAATTCAAAATTTCCAAGAAGCACACACAACACCAGCGGCCACTCTAACCCGAAAGGCCCAAACAGACCACATTCACCACATTCACCACATTCTCCGGGTCATCATAGGATACCCACCACCCAGATAGCTTAGAAGGTATCCTCTCCCAACAAGTGCGGACCCCAGTTCGGGGGGCGCGCCACTCGGAAACTGACCACGTCCAAGAGCGGGGGTTGGTGGTAAGCGTCCGCTGATCGGGGGTCCGCTCACACTTGCAACCCGCAGTATCCTTTCATATCTGCAGGTAGGACAACCTCCAATCCCAAATGCGTTCTGGCTGCTCCAGGAGCTCCAGCCAGAACCACCAAACGGGCCGCCTATAGGTAAAGGCCTGTGTCTGACTACGTTCCGACAATCTCAACAACAACAACATGTAATCCAGTTGCCTCTGAAGATGTCTTGAATAAAGAAGAAAGCTAAGGTACTCCGTTGTTTCCATTTCCCCTGTGATTTTATCAAGATATATATATATATATATATATATATATATATATATATATATATATATATATATATATATATATATATATATATATACAGTAGTACCCAGCTTATAAAACCCACAGGGTACGGTGTTAAGTGAAAACCGAGCTAAGTGAACAACAGAACATATGGGATTAATTCCAATAGAAACTGGCCCGACCCCCAAACTCCACTTTTTCCGACACAATACCTATGTTCTAGTAAAAATAACATCTTAATTTTATGATGGTACATACACACAATTAATACTTAAGAGAAATAGAGAAATGCAGTCGCCAAGTTAATGTCCATTCAAATAATGGACTCAACTCCCTCCCCCTCTTCTCACACTACACTGCTGGCTCTTCCCTCTCTGAGAAATTTTGGGGGGAAAACCACTAAATTTTAATAAATAATACCTCAAGCTAAAGTTAGGATAATACAATTGACATTGCTGGATTCCTTGTAAGACCAGGAATATTTTGAATATAAATGTCATATATTTTGCACAAAAGATAACATATTTACTCAGAGTAAACATTATATCTAAAATTTGTATGTCAAATGCAAAATCTATAATGTTTATATTCAAAATGATCACCAAATTGCAAGAATTCCAGCAATGTAAATTATATTCTGGCCTGGTAATTTGTATGAATTTTATGAGCTAAAACAAATTTCTTCAGTTAATAAAAAAAAAATATTCTTCACAACACTATCTGTCAATCAAAGTACCCCACCTTGCCTCCCCCCTCTTCCAACCGCACGTCAGTCCCAACCCTCCTCCCCACCCCCTACCAATCCTCCCTTCAAGAGATGTTGGGTGAAAAAACTAAATTTTAACATTTTTATTAAATAATACCTCAGATTAAAGTTAGGATAATATAATTGACATTGCTGGATTCCTTGTAAGACCAGGAATATTTTGAATATAAATGTCATATATTTTGCACAAAAGATAACATATTTACTCAGAGTGAACATTACCTCAAAAATTTGTATGTCGAATGCAAAATCTATGATGTTTATATTCAAAATGATCATCAAATTATAAGAATTCCAGCAACATAAATTATATTCTGACCGGGTAATTTGTATGAATTTTATGAGCTAAAACAAATTTCTTCAGATAATAAAAAAAAATATTCTTCACAAGGTAATAGATGGTCGGTCAGTACCTCCCTCCCCCCCCCCCACCCCCCACCAACTGTCCCTTCCAGATGTGTGGGAAAACCAGAATATTTACCTTTTTTAATAATAAATAATACCTCAAACTAAAGTTAGGATAATATAATTGACATTGCTGGATTTCTTGTAAGACCAGGAATATTTTGAATACAAATGTCATATTTTGCACAAAAAAATAACATATTTACTCAGAGTAAACATTATATATAAAATTTGTATGTCTAATGCAAAATCTATAATGTTTATATTCAAAATGATCACCAAATTGCAAGAATTCCAGCAATGTAAATTATATTCTGGCCTGGTAATTTGTATGAATTTTATGAGCTAAAACAAATTTCTTCAGTTAATAAAAAAAAAATATTCTTCACAACACTATCTGTCAATCAAAGTACCCCACCTTGCCTCCCCCCTCTTCCAACCGCACGTCAGTCCCAACCCTCCTCCCCACCCCCTACCAATCCTCCCTTCAAGAGATGTTGGGTGAAAAAACTAAATTTTAACATTTTTATTAAATAATACCTCAGATTAAAGTTAGGATAATATAATTGGCATTGCTGGATTCCTTGTAAGACCAGGAATATTTTGAATATAAATGTCATATATTTTGCACAAAAGATAACATATTTACTCAGAGTAAACATTACCTCAAAAATTTGTATGTCGAATGCAAAATCTATGATGTTTATATTCAAAATGATCATCAAATTATAAGAATTCCAGCAACATAAATTATATTCTGACCGGGTAATTTGTATGAATTTTATGAGCTAAAACAAATTTCTTCAGATAATAAAAAAAAATATTCTTCACAAGGTAATAGATGGTCGGTCAGTACCTCCCTCCCCCCCCCCCACCCCCCACCAACTGTCCCTACCAGATGTGTGGGAAAACCAGAATATTTACCTTTTTTAATAATAAATAATACCTCAAACTAAAGTGAGGATAATATAATTGACATTGCTGGATTTCTTGTAAGACCAGGAATATTTTGAATACAAATGTCATATTTTGCACAAAAAAATAACATATTTACTCAGAGTAAACATTATATATAAAATTTGTATGTCTAATGCAAAATCTATGATGTTTATATTCAAAATGATCATCATATTGTAAGAATTCCACCAATGTAAATTATATTCTGGCCGGGTAATTTGTATGAATTTTATGAGCTAAAACAGGCAGGCAGGAAGTCAGGCAGGGTGGCAGGTGGGGGGGGTGGGGCGAATCTAAAAATAGCTCTCGAGCCGGACACTGCATGGTATACGTGGAAAAATGGAAAAAACCCAATGGAAAAAACCCCCTTTAAGTGAAAGTTCAGTTCTGGCAAGGCACCCGGTTTACGTGAAATCGCGCTAAGCGAAACTGTGTTAATCTGGGTATTACTGTATATATATATATATATATATATATATATATATATATATATGTATATATATATATATATGTAGCAAGAGAGAGATTTAAATCTCAATTGGGCTTTCATTAATCCCCACTATGTTTAAGACATTGTTATGAGATCACTCCTCATTATCAAGAATGTGCCACCAGTCAAATAATAGGTGAGGATATATTTCATGTAGAGTAGAATCACAATGGAAACATGGACAATACAAATCTCGATAAAGCCATTAACTTAGTATGCCAATATTCTTCCATTTGAAATTTCTTAAGTTTCTGCACTACATTTCTTATTTTGCTCCCATTGTCTCCTGTGATTCATTTGCTTCAGAATCTTGTCTTGGTACTTAGCCTCCATTTCCTATTGAGTCATAAGTTTCTTCCAGACTCTCTGTTTGCACACACACACACACACACACGCACACACACACACACACACACACTAACACACTCATACAGACACAAAGTGGAGGATCAGATACACTTTCTCAGAGCGAAGGTATATTTAAATTACAAATTATCGAGTTAACAAGAAAGTATTTCAGTGATCCTAGCTTGAGACTCCTCGCATGTTGCAGAAGCATTGATACAATGTATGTTTACACTCAGTCTCGCATATTTCAGGATCAGCCTTCGTATTTCATTCCCTACTGCAGAGAATATGAAGTGGATCAGTTGATGAGGGCATTGGAAGAAACGTCCTTGGTAAATTGGCGGGGAGACTTGTTGTTTGGAAACATCCAGACCTTCCTAGTGAACCCAATTCACGCATTGGCTCAAAAGATGGGACTCAGTCTCACTGAGGAAAAAAACTACTGCTTCACCTACCACCTTCACCTAGACACAGATACCCTCAGGTAGGTGACAAACCCTCATATATCTCTCTTACGTGGATAATGAGTGTCTCAGATTGTTTAAGAGCAGCAGACAGGTATAATATTTTGTGAGGATATTGAATAATACCAATGATTGAATAACTGTTCAAGTCCATGTGGTTCTCTCTGAAAATAGGTTTTGTAAAATAACGTGACCACACCATTACTGACGTGTGAATAAACATATGTGTCCCTTTCTTTACTGATATTTGTCTATTGTCTTTGCCTTCCTTCCAATTTTGTGATGGATAGAAATACAAGCCTAAGAAAGAAACAAATTGACAAGGAAATTATTTGCAAGAAGTTTAGATAGTGGCAAGAAAGAGTTAAAACAACAAATAGAACACAGGCTGTTAATGAAATGTGGAAACATTCTTAAGCAGAAAGTGTGTTCATATAAAGAAAAATGATGGGAATATAAATTACAGGCGTAGTATCACATGTACTGTACATGAGTTTAGGTGCAGTCAAATAAACGACCTTTTTGTTGTTTAAGAATAAGACGAATGAACAGTCTTTATGTTGAATTAAACAAAGCCTTGGACTGCTTTTATTTTCCTTGCCGTTCACATGTAGAGGTCCAAGGTTCGATTCTCGACAAGTAAGGTATTGTTTGTGTATGGAAGTCCGGGTGTATATGGACTGCTAAACAGGGATAGCTCATAGTGGTTGTGATTTTTTTGGGGGGGTTGGATAACTGTTTTGTCCACTCGCTACTCAGCCTATCAAATTTGACCAACTAATGAGGATTAAAAAAATGACCAAGCAAACAACAATTTTTTTTTTATTAAATGTTTTATTATTAAAGACTAGCATAGAAATTTGATGGATAAAGTAAAATCTATATTCAAATAGAAATGAATATTGAAAACAGCTATTATTTTATATTTACTGCTTGGATAAAATTAGCAGCATTAACCTGTTCATAGAAATTAAACTTAATTTGTAATTCTCCTAGTTTGTTTAAGCTTGCAATTATCTGCAATCTTTTGAGGCTCTTACTAATCACTTATGTTATTTTCACAAGCTATGAACATAAGGTTATGCAACCGTTTTTCTGTATCGCTAAAAGACCTTTCACTTTTACATACTGGAGGTGGTGCTGTCAAGAACAACCTGGAAATTTTGCTACAACAGGAAATACACTAAATGATACTTTCTATGAGCATTCAGTGCACATTCTGCAGCTCAGTAAATGGTTTTTACACAACAGGATGTTGTTCCACATATTCAGAAAAATTATTGTTGAACACTACTAATTCACCAAGTAAGGGTTTAGTTTCAGGTATTTCAGATGGATAGGTTACTGACAGATTTTTCGTGGTTTCAATAAAGCTTTCTGCATCATAGTCTGCAACATTAGTATCAACCTTATCCGGAAAATATTTAAATGAAGATTTCAGATTTTCACATTTTGAAGTCAACGCAGAAATCATCATATCTAAAATTGCATTAATTTCCTTACAATGATAGGAATATAAATTATGCTGAGCACTAGAGTTTGGATTATCATCATTTTTTTTTGGGGGGGGGGGGGGAGGGGGCTGTTTCTTTTGACGGTGAACTCTCCTGATCTCTTCTTCTCCATCAATATCAGTATTTTTTTGCAAAGTTGAGTTCAACCTCCATCACAAGTTTCTGAGCCTCATCATCATTTTGTATTGACTGAAGTATTTTCAATGTACTTTTCATAGAGATAAGAGATCTAGAAAATCTAAATCCTCAGTTTGCAACACATCTACCATGTGCTTAGTTTTGTACAGAATATTTTTCATGAACATCAAAGCAAAAATAAAATCAAAAGTCCAAAATTTGTAGAGGAGACCATTAGCATTTGTTTTTGCTTCTGAATCATATTTCTTCTTAGCATTTGTGAAATTTCCTTCCAAAACTTCACATATCTCTTCATAAGATTTCCAAAAGGCATCCACTGGCTTTAATTGCAATGCACCTTCAATTTGTGCCAACTTTTCCTTAATAGTTGCATGACGACTGGTGCTACTGCTAAAAAATACATACCAAAATTACAGTACATCATATATATGTGTAATTAGTTCACTTACATTACAGCCACGCTCAATTACTGAATTAGAGCCATGATGTTGACAGGAAATGGAAGTGATTGGTCTAGCAAACGTACTTTCCAGACACTGTTGCTGCACTATCATATGTTTGAAACCTAATGGTATGTGTGTCAATTGTACTTTCTGAAAAGGATTTGAGTATGGCTTTTGCCATCCTTCTCCTGTCTTGTCTTGTATTTCTGCAGTTTTTATAAGTCGTTGTTTAGGTTTGACATGAACAAATCTAACTCCTACAATTAGCTGATCCATATGAGTAATATCTGGGGATGTATCTGCTATTATTACAATCATCCCAGCATCATTTACCTCTTCAGTAATTCTGTCCTAAACACTTTCATCGAGCAATGATAAATATTCTTCTTGACAATTCTTGCTCACATTTCTTTATTTCTTTCTTTATCTTACGTCAGGCATCATCATAGCCGTTCAAACCACGATCCACTGAGTTACCTCTTGATACCAGTGTGTGTGTGTGTGTGTGTGTCGCACATGGTGGTGAAATGCGTCTAGTGTGGCAGAATTACGTTAAAGGTGCAAGCACTGCTTTCAGCTACCACCGCTGGCTAGCCCTCGTGGCGAAAAGGGAAACAACTTGCATAAGTCTTCCCCTGCCAGTGCACATCCTCTTCACCGACAAGACTCCTGCTGTGCCTCCTCGTGGCAACACACGGTAACTGTGTGCCTCTGGGCCCAGGCTAAACCAGTAGGGGATATCGGAGTAGCAGTGGGCCCCAGATCGACGGCGCATAGGCCCAGTGGCATGTGGACGTTCTAGTGTCTACCAACCATTGCCCCGCCGCCTTGCGGATTAACCTTGGTAGGTATAAGGCTACGGGAATAGACCTCGAAAAAAAAATCTGCAGTGGAGCCCCACATCAGGGAGGCATGCTTAGAGAGCTTCATTATGACCCCAACGGCGATATAGACGGAAGAGGGTGACCACCATGTAAACCCAACGAGTACACTGGTAGACGAAGGCAATGCATGATGGACAGGCTACTAAGGCGAAACCAAACAAACTGAGCTATCGGCAGTCTTTTGCAACTCTCCCTCTCCCCAGATCTTGCAACACTTGCACTATTGGATCAGGAAAAGGGGGAGCCAAGATCTGTGGTTGCAGCCTGCGCCCCTGCCATACCACATAAATCAACTCACACGCAGCCATCATCCAGCTCATCATACCTTTCATCATCATCAAAACCCTTATATCCCCAAAAGTACAATGGCGACGTGGACAGGCAATGATGACTGCCGGAATTCTCTAGTCACTACTGTGCACATGGGCGGCACTTATAAGGTAGTCGTTTATGCACTGGGATCTTGGCAGCAGTGCAATCCGGTCCTGTTTATGCCCTTTCGAGGAGCCACTCTGCCCACCCCGCATGGGGATGGGGCTAGAAAAGGTGCCCTAAACATAGCCTGCCTAAAAACCCCAACCTGGCTGGGCAACTGCACCCAGTAAGGTCATTCTTATGCGGTCGAAATCACAATTAAATTAACAGATCCAAACAAAAACAAACTACACAACCTTTTATGGTCGCTGCATGGATTGTCAGGTCCCTTCTAGATACTGGCACAAATGAGTGTCCTGAAAGAAGAACTGCTTTTTTGGCAAAATAACTGGCTAGGTATAACACCGACATAGCAGCCATCAGTGAGTCCTGGATCCCAAATGAGGGTCGACTCACAGAACGGGGGTGTGGCTATACCTTCTTCTGGAAGGGTAAGCCTGCTGCGGAGAGAAACCAACGCTTCCTACACAGGCTAACTGAAATGCCTATCGGGATCAAAGAGTGCCTCATGACTCTCCGAGCCCCACTGAATCATTCACGTCATGCCTTTTTCATCACCACATATGCCCCAACACTAGATGCAGAGTATGACATAGAGGTGGTTTCGTATGCCGACCACGACAGAGTGCTCTAACCTCTATCCCCAGAGAAGATAAAGTTGTGCTCCTTGGGAACTTCAATGCCAGAGTTGGCAGAGGTGCTGACATTGGCAGGGAACCGTAGGGAGAATGGACCTCGGAAGTGTAATTCCAAGTGTGCTGTACACAAGCTCACTATCACCCATACCTTGTTTAGGCAGGCCCACAAGTTCAAGGATTCGTGGCAACACACACGATCCAAACACAGTCATTTCATTAACTACCATCATTGTCAGAGAAAGAGATCACCGAGATGTCTCTTCTCCTGCTCCATATATGGCTATGAACACTGCGACACTGATCATCGGCTTGTCACAGTCAAGCTCTCACGTCATGTCACCCCAAAATGGGGAAGACAGCAAGCCTCCAAAAGAGGTTTTAACAATAAGCGTCTGGAGGATCCAGCCGTAGCACATGCTTTCAGAGAGCAGCTTGAACAGGGGCTGATAAACAACCCAACAACAAACTACCCAATTCCCAGATTTCGAATGGAATATTCTCGACACTGTCAAGACAAAAACCTGCAGAGAGACCCTCGGCATGATCGAAACAATACACCAGGACTGGTTTGATAAAATTGACCCGGCAAACAATGTTCTCGTTGATGATAAACGTGCTGCTTTAACTGACTGGCAGAACAAGCCTCAGCCTAGGAACAAAGCTGATACCCTCTGTAAGAAGAAAGCGGCGGCCAAGCGGGAACTTCCCAATATAAAGAATGACTGGTTTAGAAATAATGCACGTTAAACACAAAAATTTGTAGATCAGCAAATGAGGCACGAATTTTCAATTCCACTAAAAAAACATGGGCCACTCACTCGTGATGCAGCCCCCCTCCTCTCATCCGACGGTAACTCCATAACTAAAGCGAAAAAAGAAGGCCTCCTTCAGCACTGGAAGGAACACTACCATTCACTACCCAACCGAAACACCGATATGGATGTCCTGACTACCCAGCAAGTGCCTCAGCCTCCAGAACTGACCCACCTAAGCTATCCTCCAGCCCTGGAAGAGATAGCTATTGCCAACAAAGAGATGAAAATTAACAAAGCCAAAGGGCCTGATGGAATCCTAGCCGAGGTGTATAAAGCAGGCTCTAAGCTTACCAGTCGTCTCCACTCTCTCCTGGAGAATATATGGGAAAAGGAGGAAATGCCCTAAGCTTTCAAAGATGCATCCATCGTCAATATTTATAAGAACAAGGGAGACCGCTCAGACTGCCCTGCCTTGCAGGAGGCAAATCAAGGCACTTGAAAACTTTCACCAACGTAGTCTAAGGTCCATCCTCCAATTTCGCTGGGAAGACAGGAGAATAAATGCCATCATTCTTGCTGACAACAACTGTAGAAGCATTGAGGCTACCATTATCCATGAACAGCTACGCTGGACTGGCCATGTTTCCTGCATGGACGACAGTAAACTGCCAAAGCAGCTACTTTGCAGTTACCTAACCAATAGTAAACATAATGCTGGCGGGTCAACTGCAAAGGTATAAGGATAGTCTTAAAACAAACCTGAAAAAGTGTCAAATCGACCCCCTCACTTGCGAGACGATTACATTATACAAGAAGGTGTCAATACTTTTGAGTTAGCCCAACTGCATAACAAGGCAGACAAGAGACAACGCCGGAAAGACGCTGTCGCCCCCCCCCCCCCCTTCCTGCACTAGATGCAGTCTCCTCCTACATGTGCAACATCTGTGATCGACCTTGCTGGTCCCGTATCGGCGTCTTTAGTCACCTCAGAACTCACCAACCTAGGTGACATCCTTAATAACTCATATCATTGTATCACAGCTGGATGATTGTCATACTCCTTTCCGAGTGACAGCAAAGTAGTAGTAGTTGTAGTGAGTGTCCTTTATTGACTATCTCCCTGAATTTTTTAGATCTTTATGACCAACTTCTGGCAAATTGACCAACTCGAGACCAATCATTGGGTAGGGGGGGGGGGGGAGGGATCCTCCAGTCGGACATCCATAGATAATGTAACTGCCATACCTGTATAGTTCTCTTTCTGCAGTACTTCAACTCCTAGACCCATTAATGAGGCTCATATTCTGAAATAACAGCTTTGGTTAACAGACCAGAATCATGTAGACAATCTTTTGCCACCTCCAGCTGACACTTGAAGATGACATTTAGTATAATTACTTTGACAATACATCCAAGGAACTATTCATTAAAACTGTGCAAAATGAACTACAACTAATCTGATGTTCTTGTTTCTTCTTTTCTTGTTATTCTTGTGTTCTTCTTGTTCTTGGTATTTTGGTTAGTTCTTTCTTCTTGTTGTTTTTTATTGGGGATGAATTATGGTATGCATGAGTGATATGATGGTGATTTACTGACAAACCAGATGAAATGGCTTGTCAGGTGACTAGTTTCTCTGTGATTTTTTTTTTTTTTTTTTTTTTTTTAAAGTCTTTTGTAGCCCGTGTCTTTTTGTTTGAATATGTGTTGGTGGGTGTCAGTTTAACTTGATAAATGTGAGTGTTGTATGTAATGATAAGGTTTGTGATGTGTTTCTCATGTTGTATGTTTTAATTTTGTTTTATTCATTTTTATTTTCTTTAGGCATGGTTGTATACATATAATAGATATAAAAAGAGTTCATGCGTGTGTCAATCATAGCATGCCGATAAGATGGGTCTCCTTGAGGAAGGTTATTACAACGTCACTGATGGTGACATCATCTTGCAATAGGTTGGGTACAGTCAGCACGAAGCCTTGCTCGGCAGCTAGGATAACCAGCTGCCGGCGCTCTGGTTCGTACTGGCTGCACTCAGTCAGAATATGTTTGATGGAGAGAGTTTGGTTGCAAGTGGAACAGATGGGTGGAAAGGACTGATCAAGGTAGGCCCCTAGGTGGGTCAGATAGGTGCAGTTCAGCCTAAGTCTGGCGAGAACGACCTCTTCCCTCCTATTCTTCCTGTATGCTGAGGGCCAGTTACCTATGTTAGGCTTCCAGGTGTTGTGGAGATTTAGCCTAGTCCAATCATGTTGCCACTTTTCAAATGTATATATCTTCCCCAAGGAGAGACACGACTGAGTCTCCCAGGGCACATTAGTTGTCTCCCCGAGACCCACAGTCGCTCTTGCTAATCTGTCTGCCTGTTCATTGCCCCAAATGTTACAATGCCCAGGCACCCACACCAGCACAATATTCTTGGCACACTCATGTAATTTATTAATAATGTTGCCCTGTATTTCATTGCTGGTAGTATCACCACCTTCAATTGCTTTAAGAGCTGACATGGAATCTGAAATGACAGCAACATCACTGACATTGCTTGTTATTGCAATGTCAATGGCTTTACTAATTGCGAACATTTCTGCAGAGAAAATAGTTGCATGCCGCGGCAGGCGGGAGCTCCACTCCTCGTCTCTGCTCCAGATACCGGCTCCAACGTTGTCGTCAGTCTTGGACCCGTCGGTGTACACGTGAGTATAGGTGCTGAATCCTTCAAGAAATTGATAGAAAAGTTGCCTCAGGAGCTCAGGATGAAAGTCATTCTTTGCTCCCGGAAGCGACGATGTTTCCACATGGAGGTTGGGGTTCTCCCATGGCGGACACAACGGTGGAACGTATCTATCAACATCTCCGAAATGGATACCAGCACCCTGGCACAAGGTCTGGAGGCGGACAACCGAGGACGGGGACTTACGCAGCTGCAGGAAACGGAAGTTGGCAACAGCACACCAACCTGGGTGGCCTGTGCCGCGCTTCCTAGCCGCACTCAACCCGTACCTTAGCGTCAACATGTCCCTCCTGATGTGAAGTGGAGGGACGTGGGCCTCAACCTCTAGTTTAACTACACGTGTACACCTGTAGGCACCCAGACATAGACGAAGGCATCGGTTCTGTATTCTGGTTAGCCTTGCGAGTGTGGTGTCGCATGCCGAAGCATACAACTGGCATCCATAATCAAGTTTTGATCTGATCAGGGTCTTATACACCATTAATAAAGATTTCCTATCGGCTCCCCATGTAGTACCTGATAAAACTTTCAGGATGTTTGTGACTTTAAGACATTTACTTTCAAGTTCGTTAATGTGGTTTTTCCACGTTAATTTCCGGTCAAAATGAACACCAAGAAATTTTACTGAAGTCTGAAATTTAATAGGAGTATCATTTAATTTTAATACTGGATTTCTAATGTTACGTTTCTTAGTGAAGACTACAGTACTCCTACTGTCTTCTCAACTGAAAACCTAAATCCCCATTGTATTGCCCACTGTTCCGCGGCTTTTAGGCCGGCTTGCACCCTTTGTGCAGATAGCCTCTCAACTCGAGAGGAGCGCCAGATTGCGCAATCGTCAGCAAACAAGGAGAATTTGAGGTCACTCAAGCTGGGGGCTGGTGATAGGAAATCATTAATAATTACAAGAAATAAAATCGGGCCCAAAACGCTACCTTGTGGAACTCCATTTTCTAAGACAAATATGTCTGATTTTACGTTACCTTTTAGTTTGACGGAAAAAGTCCGGTCTTGCAAAAAATTACTGATGAAAATTGGCAAATTACCTCTCAGACCCATGGCGTGGAGCTTCATCATGAGGCCAGTCCGCCATGTCATGTCGAAAGCTTTTTCTATGTCTAAAAATACTGCAATTAATGTTTCTTTACTGCAAAGAGCTTTTGAGATGTCAGTTTCAAGACTTATTAAATGATCTAGTGTGCTTCTACCTTGGCGGAAACCACACTGTCGATCATTCAATAAGTTGTTACTTTCCAAAAAATACATTAGTCTACGCTTTATCATACGTTCCATGACCTTACACAGACAGTTTGTGAGCGAAATCGGACGGAATGAGTTGGTGTTATTCGGGCATTTGTCCCTCTTCGGGATCGGTACGACATGGGCAAAGTGCCATGAGTTTGGAAACGTTCTGGACGTCCAGATCTCATTGTACACTTCTAGCAATTTGTCCAGGTTTCCCTGGTCAAGGTGCTTAATCATCTCGTATCGTATACCGTCAGGTCCAGGAGTAGAGCCCTTGCCCTTATTAATAGCAAAGGAAAGTTCCTCTTGGGAAAATGCTCGATTGTAGCCCTGTTCGTCCCCATTCTCGAAGTCGAGATGCAAGAGCTCGGCACGATCACGGAACACGCCGAAGCGTGGATCATGATTGGTGGAGCTACTGGCATCTGCAAACTTCTGGCCTAGGGTGTTGGCAATGGCCTGGGGATCGTCGAGAATTTGCCCTCCACTACTCACCTGTGGGATAAAACTCCTTCCTCCTTTGGATCTGATCCGGTTTATAGCGGACCATACCTCAGAGGAAGGGGTATCCTTGTTAATAGTGGAGACGAACGCCCGCCAAGACTCTCTCTTACACTCCCTGAGAACTCTCCTAGCCTTGGCTCTAGCTTTTTTATACTCAATTAAGTTTACAAGTGATGGAATTCTATTAAATAAACGGCAACTCCTATTTCGCTCACAGGCAACTCGTCGGCAGTCTGGTGTCCACCATGGAACTCCAGGCCTGTGGGTTTTTGCAGAAGTCTTAGGAATTGTTAAATCTGCAGCGTGTATTATAGCTTGTTGTATGTGTGTAATTTTGGTGTTGATGTCTTGTCCAATGGTGTCTATACGAACGGCTTCTGAGTATGCCCCCCAGTCTGCCTTCCTAAGGTTGTAGCGCACCTCGGGAGTAGCCGTCGGGGCGCCACACTCATAAGAAATGCAGATCGGAAAATGGTCACTACCCAGAGAGTCGTCGTATGTAGAAAATTTACAATCTAATAGCAAGGCAGCGTCAACTATAGAAAGATCTATAGCCGACGCTGTGCCAAATCGTTCGTCCACTCGAGTCGCACAACCGTCATTCAGAAGAGACAAGTTGGAGTTGAGGATAGCTGCAGCCACCTGCTCTCCCCTTCCGTCACTCCGGACACTGCCCCACCGCAAATGGTGAGCATTGAGGTCGCCGAGGATCATTTTCTTTCCTGGCAGTTGGTTGAATAGCTCCTCAAGCTCACCATCGTCAATGAGCCCGCCCGGAGGACAGTATAGTGAACAGATGGCAACATAGCCAGTCCGAATCTTAACTCTGCACGCGACAGCCTGCAGGTTCAAGTTCAGACTGACTCTTTGCTGGGCGAATGAACTCCGAATGTATAGGGCTACCCCCCTTAGGTTGTCTCCCCTGTAGGACGTGTAGTTGTCGAATACAGGTGGGTCGTCGTGACCCGCAAGTAGCGTCTCTTGTAGGCAAAAAACGTCCGGCCGGAATAATGACATAAGTAAATGAAATTGAGCATTTTTATTCCTATCACCTCTGCAATTCCACTGGATGATACTGAATTTTAAGTCTGAGAGTTGATATGGTCAGCGTTTTGGGCTTTAGATTTTCCTCTTGTAAATCGGGGGGAAAATTGTTCCAGGGAAGAATCCCCCTCATCAGGTGAGCAGTCTCCCAGCTCCGAAGAGCCAGTACTCTGCTCAGCAGGGGCTCCCTGCCCCGGGGACCTTTCAACAATGCGAAAGGTTGGTGGTTGTGTTGAGTCTCTTGTCAAGTTCTCTAGTGACTGCGTTCTCCTCCTCTTTACTTGAGGGTAGGTAAGGTCGCGAGTCGGTTTGGGTTTTGTGGTCTCGTTATTAGTCATGGTTGTATTAGTGTTCTCGTCTTTGGTTGAATAACCGGGGATTATGAAGTCAGTCTGTGTTGAGATGGTCCTGGTCTCAGTCTGGGTTCCAATGGTGCACATTTTGGGAGGTGAGGTATTTTTGGATACAGCAGATGCAAAGGACATTCCAGGTGTTGGTGTCTGCAAGGACATCTCCACCTGCCTCTTAGCCTCCCTGTAGTCCAAATTATTCTCTGCTCTCACCTTACCGATCTCATACTCCCTCAGGTAGGAAGGGCACTTCCTGTCTGAGGCAGCATGCTGACCGGAACAGTGGTAGCATTTTTCCTCCGTTTGTGTACAGTCATTGTCCCTGTGTCCAGTTTGAGCACACTTGGAGCATACCTGGGTGTTACGGCAGGCCTTACCAGTGTGTCCAAATCTTTGACAGTTGAAACAACGCATTGGAAATGGAATATATGTTTTGGTCTGGACCCTCTCATATCCTACCAAGACATGAGTGGGCCTAACAAGTCCGTCAAAAGTCAGTACTGCTGTAGTCGATTGTTTACGTTCACCGTCTGTGGTCTTCCTACTAAATACGAAAGCATCGACGACTCCTTGATCTTTCATGTGGTACTTAATTTCGTCATTAGTCATCCCCTGAAATTCGTAGCTGATAACTACAGCCTTACAGGTGTTGAGAAATGCTGGGATATATGGTTCCACAGTCGTTGAATGGAAAGTTTTAAGATTCAAGGCGTCTCTCATTTGCTGTGCGTCTTTAACAGTAACTTGGAGTTCGCCTTTTCTTGTCTTTCGGACTTTCTCTACGTCCCCTATCTGATCCTTAATGGCCTTATGCATGATAAAGCCATTAATTTTGTCAAACGAGGTAGACGGGTCAACAGTCCGAAAGTGGATTACTCGGGCCTTCTCAGTTGATACTTGAATGTTTGGTCTTTGTTGCGTAGTTTTGTCGGTAGCCGTTACATTGTCAGTTGTTTTGTTGTTTAGATTGTCAGAGTTTGTCGTAGGTCGTGGCAGTCGTGGGTCATGATTGGCCTCCCGCCTCTGCCTGTCCCTGCCTGGACGAGCAGAGGGGGTCTTGGAGCTTCCCCTCCCAGAGGGCATGGTTGGGGTGGCTGGGAACCACCCCTTGTGTACAGCTTTGTTGATACCTTACATATATGATGTTGGTGCACTAAGGTTATGCAAGGCCCTTAAGTGCAAAAAAAAAATACTTGTACTTAAGGACGACCCCCGAACAGTGGTGTGCCTGCACGATCACAGACGTCACTGCTGGATTGGCCCAGGCTTTTCCCCGACCCCCACTGGAGACACACAATCCCACTCCGTGAGGTGTGCACCACTGGGGGGGCTCTAGCACGAATACTGAATTAAAAAAATTCAGCAGGTGCCTCGGCCAGGGTAAGTATTAGAAAGAAATTTAGTAAGAGAGAAAGCCCTCCTACCACGTCAGGAAGGACAACAGTTAGCGCTTCCCTCTCAGTTGTGTGGGTCACTCACACTAACTGTGGGGAGGGAATGCTAAGGTTGTCAATCTGAGCGCTCGTGAGGTGTCAAAAAATTTAAAGTGACAAAGCCACTTTTAAAAGAAAGATGAATGGATGGATGAATTGTTAATGCTTGGAGTAGCAAGAACAACAACAACAAGAACAGGTGCAAGTGAAATTGCACAAGATGCAGCGGGCTATGGCGGAAAAAACCGTTAGGAAATCTGTTCTCGCAAGAACGTCCGTCTCCTCCCGTGTCCAATCAGCCTCTTGCCTTCAAAAAGTTCGCGACCTAATGAACCAGATTGAGCCGCTGGAGCGAACTACCGAACCCTGGGAGTAGAAGTGATAAGATCCCGGCCATCATGAAAGAGGTGGATTCATCTTAGAATTGTTTCACAGAACGTAGTTTTAAACAATAATCATTGAATACAGCTGGTGTATTTGATGTGTTTGCGGTCTGAACAGATGTATCTGGGACATCGTTGACATCTCTGGGGAGTAACTCTTTTTGTACCCTTTTAAGTCTGTCCTCATGTACTACGTCTGAAGTTTGTGAGTCTGGTTTCACAATTGTAAATTTGTTGCCCGTCTCCTTGGCGGTAATTAGGAAAGGATCTGAAATTTGGGGCCCAAGTTTTGAGATTCGTTCAAGTTCTCTCACCTTGACAGTGTCGCCTATGTCTAGCGTTGTAGTCTTAGCCTGTTTGTGTTGTTTATAAATCATTTCAACGCGTGACGCTGCTAAATGTTTCCGTGCTGACCATGAATGTCTGTGAAGACGCTGATTTGCTTTGTTGGGAAATCGTCCACGTTGTAGACAGGGCAGACGTTTGCCTTTGCCATAAAGAATATAGTAGGGTGATTTGCCCATGGAGCTATTGATCGACACGTTAATGGAGTCTGCGACTTGAGGTAACCAATTCTCCCATGCATTGTGCATTGGATTCAGTATCTGACGAAGGATCTCTTGGATTTTACGTTTTATTTTTTTCATTGAGGCCATTTGCGTGCGGACGATAAGCTGGTATGAAGCTTTGTTGGATGCCGTATTGTAGACATATTTGTGTTAAAAGTTGATTCATGAACTCTAATCCGTTGTTGGAGAGAAGAACTTTGGGAGCAGTAAAAGGACATATGAGATGCATAACTAGGGCGTGAGCTTTTTCATCCTTCACTGGGACTAAAATCACAATTCTAGAGAAATGATCGACAAACACCAGTACATACTATAGTGCACAAAAGTCGTGTCCACTACCTAGCCACAGTGAGGTTTCGAATAGCCTTGAGTCTAAAGTTTCGAAACAGCTGGGCGAAATGCTATGGTCGGCCAACAGATGTCGCCCACTGTAGTGTGTGTTGGGTTGGGGAGGGGGGTGAAATAGAGGAGGTGGGGGCTGGATGAGAGGCAAGTTTATTTATTATTTATACCACCATAATTTCAAGCTGCCTTTTTAACTACGTTTTGTCTTACTGTTGTTTCTTTATGGTTATGAATTCATTGAACAGGTGCAGTGTCCTGGGTTCTTATTGCCTCTCAGGTCACAATGATACTTTAAAGAATGGAATATATTAATGATAAAAGTGAAATATGCAAGGATCAGCTAGTTTTACTCAGCGACCACGTCACAATTTTGTTGTTATTCCGACAAAGAGATTATGGTAATATTTATTTATATTCCACCCATACTTTGCTTAATAAATATTTGTGATAATATGCAATATTATATAATTATATACTTATGTTAAAAAGAGTGGAGTGAAAAAATATCAGTATTGTAAAATAGTATTCAGACTTAATCTAGTTCCAATTCTTCCAAGTTCCAGTGTTTAAACACCCCACCACAATATGCAAGCTTCATATATTTTGGAGTGTGCTCAGTTATCATTAATATTGTGTGCTGAACATTAGGGGGGCAGTGAAATTTTGCTTAAAGCTGCACTCTTCAGGCATTGTTCCTTATACATATCCAAAACTCCATGCCAAATTTGAAGGTGATATGTCGAGGTTTAGTCTGCCGCATTTTCTACTGAAATTTTTAAATTTACCTACAGTACTAGCCAAACAGCCGCTGTGGCGGTGCAATGTTCTGTTCAGTGTTTATCAACTTTTTTTTCATATCTCTTATTTCATTTAAGTTGTCTTGTTGCAGATGAGTATGGTGCTATGTCTATATTGATTTTGTCCCTGATCCAAGGGCTCTGACAGACACCAGTTCACAGAACCGGACAAGACTCCCTACACTGGCTGCCGCTTGTGACCGATACTTGATTAGTGATTATGCTGGAGCTGCCATTGCTACTGCCACCTTAACTGACTATAACATTATCACAAAGGATGACATGAGTCAGGTTATTGGACCACATAAGCTGCGGGATGCGAGACAAAAATACCGATTAAAGAGGCAAGAAATTGAGATGGCTAGTTTAGATAATTTGACGTCACTCTATTTTGATGGTAAGAAGACCGCCACTCGTGTGATGATAAAGAATGAGAAGACCGAGAAATGGAGTTCGAGGATGATGGTGAAAGATCATTATGTCATCATGGTTGAGCCTGGCAATGACTATCTCACACATGTGACTCCCAAGACTGGACACGGAAAGCAGATTGCCAAAACTATTCACGAGTTTCTGGTGGAGAAAAATCTAACCCAGCAGCCCATTGTGTGTGTTGGTTGTGATGGAACCAATGTAAATGTAGGATCAGAAAATGGAGTCATTCATCATCTTGAAATGTTACTTGGTCACCCGCTCCATTATTTCATATGTCAGCTTCACGGAAATGAGCTGCCTTTCCGCGCAGTTTTTTATCACTATGATGGTAAACCAAGTGGTCCTGAGCATTGGCGTGGTCCCATTGGAAAGCAGATCAAGGAGTCTTTCTCTGAGCTTCCAGATGTCGCCTTCCAGCCAGTCAGTTTCCCTGATTTCCCTGTGTTTAATGATGAAGTGGAGAAAGATCTGTCCTGGGATCAGAAATACCTGTATAGGATTTGTAAAGGAGTTATCACAGGTATTGTTGAAGATGACTTGGCTGCTATTGAGCCAGGTCCTCCCTGTGTGTCAAGGTGGAACACCTTATGGAGTAGAATCCTCAGGCTGTATGTAGCAACATCAAGACCCAGCCATGAGTTGAAAAGAATTGTCATTACAATAATAAAGTTCACTGCTCCAATGTGGTTTTACATCAAGATACACCCTTACCTAACACACGGCTCAAGGAATGTATTCCACTCCCTGCTATATATGAAACACCTGAATAGTGAGGAGGAGACGATTGTGAAGAAGGCTGTCCAGATGAGGACATGACTGTTAGAGAAAAAGCTGCCTCAATGATAAGAAAAATTAGAGAGGAGAATTAGCAAAAGGAAGAATGCATTGGCAGATCTGAAGAGGAGGAGGAAGATTCTGATGCTGCTGTTGACGAGAATTTGTTAAACTATACTGATGAGGAGGGTAAAGATGGAGATGGGAATGAGGATGTGCCTCCTGTAGTCAACATGAGAAAGGTGGTGACTCCGAAACTAAAGTGGCAAGCAAAAAACTATCATTCCATGATTAACTGGAAGAATGAACTCAAGACTGAGCCTCCTTACATTGCTTCTCTGTCAAATCTACAGCCTAATGACATTCTTGAGACACCATTAGTGGTGCCCAAGTGGCCAAACAGCACTCAGGCGGTCGAGAGAGACATAAAAGTGATGACTGAAGCTTGCACTGAAGTGACGGGATACGAATCGAGAGATGGATATATTAGGCAAAGATTATTGTCTAGGAAAATGATGCCAAGGTTCCGCACAAAAAAGAATTTCAATATGAACTTGTAATGATTTTCTATACGGTGTACCTGTAAAATAACATGTGAATTAAATCGATGTCACCCATGTAAAATTTATCATTATCCTGGAAAACATTAAATGACACCTAATTTTTGGTATACTGTACACTAAAAGTTGACAAAAAGTCGTTCGCGGTGCGGGAGGGTAAGTATGCATGAAATGGCATGAAATTTTGCACAGGTGTTTGTTACAGCCATACAAACGATGCCTGAAAAGTGCAGCCTGCAACTCAAATAAAAGTGTTTTTTCCCTGCCCCCTACTGAACATCATGAGCATTTCAATGATGGTAGCAATTGTAACTATATAATTATATTGTGTTATAAGACAACACATTCCACTACGTGTCATACAGATCATTGTATACCACACAATACATAATTTGTGGCTGTTAAGTTACTTTGTTATGAATTTTTATGAGACATAGTTTAAGACATCATTAAGGACATGGATTTAAGATAACACTGTAGGTGAGTTAATATATATTAATTGTATTTACAAACAATACTAAAATCCAAACATTACACCAATACACACATCTTAGTATTTGGTCCAAGACTTCATCAAGGTGATTAGGGATGGAGTCGACCAGCTTCAGGCACACCCCTGGTCGTCGACGTATACTCTCCCACACGTCGTAAGCTTTGGCCTCTATTGCTGCGCAGGTTCGCTGCTCCCCAATATCCCAATCACGTTTCATCATGGCCCAAATATGTTCAATCGGATTAATATCACATCCTAGTGTTGGCCAGTCGATGACCTCAATTTCAGGGTGATCCTGGAGGTAGTCCTTCACTATGTTGCTGGTATGAATGGGACTGTTATCATGAACCAGCCTGATAGTGTAGGGGGCTGGAACTGCCAGAGTCCGGACTGTAGGAATTAGCACTTGCTCCAGGATGTCTACATACTGCTCACCAGTGAAACGGCCATTGATCTTTACCAGTTCACCAGGGCCCATGCGCCCACATCCACCCCCAGAATGACACTGACACCCTACCACTCACTGGGCGATGTTGAATGTGTTTCTCCTGGTAGCGTGTGTTGGGGGGGCCACCAGCACTGCCTTGCTTCGGCTCCCACTGAGCTGAACATCGGTAAATATAATGGTTCTCCAGTATTCTTGTCTATGTGGAAGGTGTTCCAATGCAAAGCCGAGTCGATACTCCTTGTGAGTAGGTGTTAGCCACCCTTTGTAAGCTGGAATATGGCAGTCGATCCCGGCGTCATGAAGTCGGCGTCTCGTCGTCATGTGATGGCAGTTGAGGCCCAGATTTCTTGTATACTCCACTAATGTTTGCATTGGATATACCGTTGCAACTGCCACGATCATGGCGTCCATCCTTGCCGACGTTACTCGTGGCCTCCCGCTTCGAGGTTTCGTCTCCACTGAGCCCTCTTCCTCCCACCGGCGGATCCACCTCCTAATCGTCTTGGTGCTCCTTCCCACTTCGACAGCATTGTTCGGCACAGTTGCCCCGGCTCTTCACATCCTGATGATTTGGCCTCGCTCAGCAATCACTGCCGACGAATTTGCTCGTCCTGCAGGCATATCTGAAATGGCAGAGTAATATTATGTTGTGGTAACTGATGCAGGCTTTCATATACTAGAGGTAATTAATGGTATTAGTAACACCTAGGTTAAGTATTATTTCTCTGGCATAACGTTTTGGTAAATCTTTTTGGATCAACTGCCCAAGAAACCCTTCCTATTTCATGGATTCATAGTGGATCCTCCCCCCCACCCCACCCCCCCCAAACCACAACCACCACCCCTGCGACTGTAGAGTGAACATTCGCCGATAATCATCATCATCATCAAGATTTACTTTAACCAGACCACTGACACCCATTTGAGTCTCTCCTAGGGCTGGCCAGGGGGATTAGTTATCATATATTTGTGTTTCTATAATTTAGTGTTACATTGTTTGGAGGAGATTACAGTATTTCAAAAAGGTCAAAACTGAACTAAGGGAAAATTTTGGGCTCTGCTAAAATATCTTACATTGTAGGGTTAGTGAAGCACATTGCTCGATACCGATTATAAATAGGGCATTCAATGAGAATATGTTGGACTGTTATTTGTGTTCGGCAGTTAGAGCATATAGATGGGGCTCCATTAGGGGAAGACATGAGTTGGCTATGCGTCAATCGCGTATGCCCATTTCTTAGACGATTCAGAATAGTTTCGTGATGTCGAGAGGATTGTTTTGATAATGACCAACGATAAACTGATAATTTGATCATCCTTAGCTTTTGACTTGTTGGTTCATTTTCCCAGGACTTTTGCCAATCGTAAAATATTACTTGTTTATAGGTAGTTAGCCTCGCCAATAATCAAAATATATGGTTTTCCACTGCTTTACATATTTCTTTGACAATTTTCAGCTATGACATGTTCGTCCCAGATTACATATAACTGTAATAGGTTACATTACGTTAGGGTTCGTTATGTAAAAACGTTTTTCTTTATGTTCATTAAGTCGTTCTGAATTCCATTTCTGCTCAAAATACTACATTACCCAACCCAAACTCCCAGGTTGCAAATGGGGGTGTAACATAACCTTGTACGGTAAAGTGCGGCAAACGCATGGCACATCAAACACCATATTTTTATGGTGACGTTAACTAAGGAGCTCATATAACAACTGAAATATAATTATAATAGGGTGTCCCACTAATTACAGCAGATATTTGCAGAGGTGAAAGAATATGTGATTCTGAGTATAAGACTTCTATACATATATGGATTTTTCGGTTTACGTTTAGCCGTGAGGTGGATTTTACAGATTAAGCAAGGCAACCATTACAAATGGCAGAGTCAAGGCGGGAGATACAGACAGCGATAGCGAAATATAGGAAAGGGGGAAGAAGGTATAGTAGTGAAAGAATGTGGGTTAAACGGAACAGACTTTTAGGAGGAGAGAAAGTGTGTGGCCTTCTGCCCACTGCATGGTATTGAGTGGTAGCTTGGAGTGACTGGGGCGATGGGAAGGGGGAAAGGATGTGGAGAAAAGAAGGCGAAATTAAATGGAGGGCCCATCCCTATTTGGGTGGGTGCACCTCATCTTTAATTTGCTTGGAGGGCCCATTCATTATGTTTTCTGAGTAGGGTTACACTTTTTATTATAGATAGAGGGAAACGGATGGAGATAAAGATGTGGTGGCTCAGCATCACATATTCTTTCACCTCTACAAATATCTACTATCACTCATGGGAAACGCTGCAATAGTATAAGGATGACATGGGCTATGCTGACAAATTAATGTGACTTACCTGTTGGTGACGACGATGGTAGGAATGAGACCTCGGCATGTTTCAGTGTTCGACATCATCTCCTTCCCCTGGTGTGGGTGGCGCCAACCTTGGTAACAACTTGTGTATTCTCCGTGACAACCATTACTTGTAGTCACGGAGAATTAATTACTGGTGTGCCCATCAGTCTCACCGTCGTAGCCATGAACGGCAGAGATATGGTCGTTGTAGTGCTTTTATTTACCCGTTACCCGGAATTCACGATGTTATGCTCCACCTACACACAGCCTGTTACTAGACTAACCCCCACCTCCTCTATTCCCCCCCCCCCTCCCCACACACACTACAGTGGGCGACATCTGTTGGCCGACCATAACATTTCCCCCAGTTATTTCGAAACTTCAGAATCAAGGCTATTCGAATCCTCACTGTGGTTGGGTAGTGGACACGACTTTGGTGCACGATAGTACAAGGATCCTTGGTGGCTCCTCGGAAGTTGTAATAAGTCAATGGCGACTGTATCAAACTGACGTTGTGGTGAAGGATATTTGAATATTGGAGCCGGTGGAAAGCCGTGTGCTGTGCACAGGATAAACACTTAGCAATGTGTTGTTCTATGTCTCTTTTCATTGTATTTCAAAAAAAATAATTCTGATTTCCGCAAGGAATTTGTCACGTCTGGGGTGACCTGCTTGCGGAACATTGCGGTACAATATTAATACAGTTGCATGAAATGTATCAAGTATGACAATTTGCGTAACAGTACCCTGAGCTGTCTGCCTAGAGCATTGGAGTATGTCTTGTTCTAGTTCAAATTGACTAAGCCGAAGAGATAACTTTGGTAGGTTAGCCTCCTCTCTCGACTCTAGAGAAAATGTGACTGCTCATCCCGTAATTGCTAGAGAGTGAACGAGGATACAGACGTCACTGGTGCTATGTTTCTAGAGAAAGCGTCAGTTACCACATTCGCTCCCGTCCCGGTAAATACTTGAACACGGAAGCGAATTCTTGAATGGTCAGATACCAGAGTGTTAGTGTGCCTGAAAGGTTTTTGTCATGGAACAGCTCTGTCACTGCCACATCATCCGCATGGAAGGTTTTGAGATAACCAAAAATTAAGCATTTAAACTTCTCCAGTGCCCAAACAACAGTTGATGCTTCTAGGTGTGTTACTGAATAGCGTGTTTCGGCGTCATTCACCTTACAGCTGGAGAAAGTAATTACTCTATACCTCCCTTGTGAGTCCAGCTGCAAAAGTACAGCACTGAGCCCTTGTCCTGAGGAGTCAGTACACAGAGTATATGGTTGAGTGTAGTCAGGAAATGCTAAAACAAGTGCATTGGTATCTACTGTCTTCAATGTAAGAAAACTATCCTCCTGTTCATCATTCTAGACAAAATTCCATCCTTCATTCTTAAGTAACTTTGTCAACGGTGAAGCTAACGTCGCATACCCCTTTAAAAAAGAACTAAAATATCCCTATAATCCAAGAAAACTACGCACCTTATCAACGGTTGTAGGACGTAGGCACTGCGCAACAGCTTTGACTTTGCTGTCAACTACATGACCAAGAAATTGTATTCTGGATTTTAAAAATTCACATTTAAAAAAATTATCTTTAATTCCTGCTGGAGGAGAATATTTCTGGAAAACTTCATGGAGTTTGGCAATATGACTGTCTACATCTTTACTGCCTATAATAAGCTCATCTAAGTAGGCACATACTATGGTGCCTATTAAACCACCAAACAAAGTGTTTATCATCCTTTGAAAAGGCAGCGGCTCATTTAGAAGGCCAAAAGGCATACGTAAAAATTCAAAATGGCCCTAAGGAGTACTAAGAGCAGTAATCTCACGAGATTTCTCGTCAAGAGGAATTTGCCAAATATCCACTAAGCAGATCAAGGTTGCTAAACACAGCATTATCATTACCTAAAGATTGCAATATATCACTCAGAACAGGCGTTGGATACCTATCCAGGATAGTATTTTCGTTGACATGGCACGATAGGTAACACTACGAACAGTATTAGTAGGTTGAATTGGCTGGACATCTATCATATTGTGTTTTAGAGTTGGGAGACTAATTAATCCGTCAGCTGGTAAGAAAAGTCCTTGACTGTATAAAACTGGGTACCGGAAACTCCTGAGAGATCGGTGTCAGTAGGTCGAACTTGAAATTCTTGGTGAGGAGATCGTTGCTGTAGTTCTTGATAAGACGCTAATGAGAGTACATTTGCACACGCACCCGTATCTATATCTAGGGGAAGTGAGGTTGCACCCACCCTCACCGGAACAACCAACACTTCCGCTTTGTTAAGTGCCTCTATTAACGAAGCTGCAACAGATCTTCCCCGGATTTATTATTATAGCGACGACGCGACTTCCGCTGCTATGGTACCTGTGGTACCTGTGGTATGTAACACCCTATCTTCCGACATCTTTGGAGAACTTGACAGTCTTCAGAATTATGGGAGGCAGACTCATGATACACACACCACATATCACCTGTCGGTGTCGTAGCAGACTTGGTCTGAGCAACTGCTGAATAAGACTTGGGTGGGTCTTGTCGCAGTCATGTATTTGTGGTAGGGGTTGTGTGGTGTTTGGTTTTGATACTACCATGCTGGAGCTTATAGCAAGAGTCAATTGTATGACCTTTCCTATTGAATTGTTTACTAACTAGAAGTTGTTTAAATTTTGTGCCAGTATTCTGGAAACTCTTTGATGAACCGGGGCCACGGGTGTGTCCGTCCTGGTCAGGGGGGTATGAGGTACCTTAAGTGCGATCTTACGTGCATAAGAAAGAATTGTATCAGTGCAGGCATGGTCATCAGCCTTAGCTTGATTATACGCAGACTTGCGCATCGTCAATATAAAAGTCGCATATTCAAATATTTGTGAAATATTCTCTAATGTCATTTTGCCTTCAGCATCCAGCCAGGCCGAACCACTGAAATTAGCCAAGATATCTTGACAGACGTCACATGCTATGCAAACACTTTTCATAATGACCTCTGCCAGTACCAGAAGAGGAAGAAGGTCAACCCATCTAAAAACCAATTCAGGCGACCCACCTTCCAGTGCTCCCAATTCAAAAAGACCAAATAAAGTACTTCGAAACACATGATATGAAGGATCAGCAAGGCCACTTGTTGTCTTCTGACCTCGCTAGAGGAAAGGTCACAGCGGCTTAGCTCCCAGGGATAAATTTTCAGTAATGGCTAGTGCTACTTGTGAACAGGGCTGTGCCCTTCTGAGGTCCTAGTTAGAGAGGGCCAAGAAAGATATCTTGAAATTAAAGGAAGAGATAGCGAGGATGAGGGAAGAAACGAGGCAAGGAAAGCCGGCGACTGACGAAAACTCAGGCGAATGGAAAGTTGTGAGGAGAGGGACAACCAAACTGGTGGTGAAAAAACACACCAAGGATACGACAACAACGACAACAACAGCTAAGTGTACCAACCCTTTCAGTCCCTTGATAGATGAATTGGACTTAAGTATAGTCAGGGACAGGGCTGAAAAGGAAGGTAAAAAAATCTTGATTGTTGGTGACTCCCAGGTATGGTACATGGTCAGAGCTTTTTGTGGTAAAGATAAAAATAGGATGAGGGTGTGTTTGCCAGGAGCTGGGGTGGGGGTTATAGTTGACAGGATGGACAATATCTTGTCTGTTAATGGGAACAAACACATTATCTGCCTTAGTGCAGGTGGCAATGATATTGGCCGGTATAGGAGTGAGGAGATTCTTGATAAGTTCAAGACAGCTATAGAACATATGTGGTGTCCTACCTAGAAGGAGAGTTGGCAATGAATGATTGTCAAGGGCAGTTGATGTTAATAGCCGTCTTGACAGATATTGCAAGTCAATGTCAGTCCCATTCATTAATAACTGGGACAACTTCTACGGCAGAAGGTACCTTCATGATACTGATGGGGTGCATCTGTCTAGGGATGGAGTGGCAACCCTGGCTAGGTCTCTCGAGAGGGCAGTCCAAAAGGTGTCAAATTCTTTAAACTACTAGGGTAACATATGAGCACGGGGGTGGAGGAGACTGCAGTGGGAGCGGTTAAATAGTGCTAGGAATTATGAAAAACTAAATTAGGCAGAGAGTTAAAACCTAAACACGACAAAGAGAGGACTCAAAACACGACTAACTTAAATGTCTACTACTCAAACAGTAGAAGTATGAGAAACAAAATGGATGATATTAGGGCCTCGCTATGTACCGAAAAAATCGCTAAAATAACATTCTCCGAAACATGGATAATCCTAGACTAACGTGAGTTAGCTGTCGAATACCAAATTCCATACCGATAGGCAGATTAGGAAAGGAGACGGAGTAGCAATCTATGTCAGGGATAATCTGAAGTGTGAAATAAATAAGGAAATCAAAACTGAGTGGAATACAGAAACAATTTGGATAGAATTAATCAATGGTAGGGAAAAATTAATCAATGGAGTAATATATAGACCTCCTAATCTTCATAGAGTTAATGAGCGACTTATCTGGGACGAAATGCGCAGTGTTTCCATACGTAGCAAAGTCTGTATAGTAACTTTAACTTTAGCCAAATAGATTGGACTAACCTTACGGGTAACTCAGAAAAAGAGTATTTTCTTGAAATGATCCAGGACTGTTTCCCATGTCAACATATAACCGAACCCACCCGGGGTAATAATATACTCGATTTAGTTCTGTCAAACAGAGAAAACCTCATTAGTAATGACGAGGTAGGGAACGAACTTGCAAACAGCGATCACAAAGAAATTCGATTCTAGTTCGAATTTCAGGACAGCCATAAGGAAAATTCCACTCAAGTCCCAGCTTTCAGAAGGGCAAAATTTGAGAGTTTGAAGAGGCAGTTGAGAAAGGGGGTATCACGCTTGGGGGTGAACTACATGACCTCACGTGAGGTGACCTCACTCAATGTACCCACAGAGGGCGACCTCACCCTTCCCGGAGACCTGACGATTGAGATTGATCAAAAAACGAGATTTGAGATTGCTGGGTTCCACGACAATTTAAATAACGAGTTACTTAATGCACAAAGGCTGAACATACCATACAAAAACTCAGATCAAACAACAAGACCCTAAATGGATAAATAATTATTTAAAGAATATTATTGGACGAGAAAAGGATATAGGTAGGAGAATAAAACATGGTGAAGATTACCTCCGAGATTACTATAAGGTATTGGCCGGTAGGGTAAAGACCGAGATAAGAAAAGCCAAGAAGAATAATGAGGTGAAGATAGCAAGGGAGGCAAAGTCAAACCCCAAAGGATTCTATCAAATGTATCAAACTAAAACACGAGAAAAGATTGGACCAATACAGTCAGATACCGGCGAGCTAACCGATAACGATGGAGAAATAAGCAATAATCTGAATAATGTTTTTCAACTGTTTTCAACAGCGAAAATTTAAACATGATACCCGAAGCTCTGACTCTATACAGAGATAGTGAAGAAAATAAATTAAGCGAGATAGTAGTGACTTGTAACGATGTTAGTAAATAAATAGACAAACTAAAGCCAAATAAGTCACCAGGTCCCGATGAGATATTTGCCAGAGTATAAAAAGAATGTAAGGAAAAGCTTAGTATGCCCTTAGCAAAATTGTTTAACATGTTCCTTAAAGGAGGTCTAGTACCAGAATCCTGGAGAATAGTGAATGTAATATCGTTCAATCAGTCTAATATCAATTGTAGGCAAATTATTGGAAGCAATCATTTCAAACTCTATTCAAAATCACCTGGAGAAACACAAGTTAATCAATGATTAGCAACATGGCTTCACAAGCCGGCGTTCATATCTAACTTATCTATTAACATTCTTTTCATCAGTTTTCGAATCAGTGGACGAGGGGCACAATTATGATGTGGCATATCTCGACTTTAGCAAAGCTTTCGACAGGGTCCCCCACGAAAGACTAATAACAAAAGTGGAGGCTCATGGCATTAAAGGTGATATTCTAAAATGGATTAGGGCGTGGTTACAGGATAGAAACCAGCGAGTGAGCATTAATGGCACTAAATCCTATTGTAGCAACGTCACTAGTGGAGTTCCCCAAGGCTCAGTACTTGGACCATTATTGTTTATTATATACATAAACGACACAGATATCGTCGTAGACAGCAACATAAGTAATTAAATCTGACGAGGACTCTGCAAAACTACAGGAAGATGTAAAAAAAAATTTCGAATAGTCTGAAAAATGGCAGATGAAATTCAATGTGAACAAATGTATAGTACTCAGTATAGGAGATATAAACAGGGGAACTAGATACCAGATGAACAAGGATGTTATTGAGAAATCCGACTGTGAGAGAGATTTAGGAGTAATGATAAGTAGAAATCTTAAGCCAAGTAAACAATGTGTATTTTCTCGAAACAAAGATAATAAAGTACTTGGGTTCATACAAAGGAGTGTTAGTTACAAGACTAACGAGGTCATCTTAAAACTATATCTTGCCCTTGTAAGACCTCACTTGGATTACACAGTTCAATTCTGGTCACCGTATTACAGAATGGCTATAGAATCCTTGGAAAGAATTCAAAGGAGAATGACAAGACTAATCCCGGGCATTAGGAACCTTGAGTACAGAGACAGGTTAAAGCATCCTAATTTGCACTCCCTCGAGAGATGAAGAGTGAGGGGCGACATGATCGAGGTGTATAAAGTGAAGTCAGGGCTGAACAGAAGGGGCATTACAAAGGTACTCAACCTATCCAACCAGGAGCAAACTCGCAACAATGGTTTTGAATTAGACAAATTAAGATTTAGGGGCGAAATAGGTAAACATTGGTTTAGAAATAGAGTAGTGGACGACTGGAACAAGTTACCAAATATCATCATTAACTCGAATACGCTGGATAGCTTCAAACGTAGGTTGGATGGATATATGAGCAATAGGGGTCGGGTGCAAATGGGACTGCCCAGTATGGGCCAATAGGCCCGCTGCAGTTTCTTCCATTCTTATTTTCTTATGTTCTTATGTTTTCTGTCAAAACCTGCAGAGTACAAAATTACATATGAGTTGAATAAATCGCTCGTAAGTTTCCCAGGAAAGCGCCAGATACATTATTAAGAACTACATAGGAAATCCCTTAGTGTACAGTGCGGTGTTAAGCAAATCATAATACATAATGTAATATTAATGTTCAGCAAAAGAACTTATGTGCTACGAGTGTAAGATAAGACTTGTTCCATGTATGGCTTAAGAGTGTATTCTAAATCCAATACCCGAGAGAGGTAGCCAGCCTCAGGGCGCCATCTGTTTCTCATTTAACACTTTAGCAAAGTTCGTTGTGAACACTCTCTCTCTCTCTCTCTCTCTCTCTCTCTCTCTCTCTCTCTTTCTCTCTCTCTAGTTTATCCTAATGTGTCGGTAACACTCCCCATGTCGAACTTTGTTCGAAACCCATCGTCTGCCGGGAGTCTCACTCTCCGACTTCCTCCAATAGGCAGAGCAACGTCACTAGGCGTCTTAACACTGAGTCCTTCGTCCTCTCTTTGGCATACCGCACGTGGCCGTTTTCACCTGGTACCACCTCCAGTACCCTTCCTAGCATCCATTGGCTCCTTGGGAGAGGATGTCTGATATGATGACGATGTCCCCGGCGCTGAAATTGCGGTAAGCCTGGAAGTGCTTCTGTCCCTGCCATAGTGTCGGGAGATATTCCTTCACCCACATCTTCCAGAATTGGTCTGCAATGAATTGGGCATGCTTCCACCTTTGTCGGTACGCTTCTGCTATGGCCTGATCGTCTCCAGTGGGCAGGGTTCTTTTGGTCTGCATGGAAGGATGCACACTTCAGTCGGACGCCTACTCTGATCAGGCCGTCTGTACCTAGATGAGGCTCCAGCCTGCTTACGTCATCAGTCCTCACAGGCTGTCCTCGTTTTAGCACGACCATATTCTGAGGGAAACCCTCCCTTTGTATCAGGCTCAAGACAGCTAATCTTGCCTCCTCCAACTCACTGACCTCCAGTTGATCTTCTTGGTGACGTTCTTCCTTTGGATCGCCGAAGCGCCCCTGTATGAACCTTCTGGGCAACGCCACACCTTTCAGAAGCTGTTGCTGTGAGGAATACCTTGCCCTCTTTTAGGGTACTCTACCCCTTGTCAGTGCTCGTTGTCAGTACTCTTGCATCTCTTTACCTCCAGGTCTCCATCTACGAGATTGGAAATTGGCTTTGGGTTCTTCGGCCAATTGTTTTCTCCTAACAGGAGAAAGGGAGGTCCCTAAATCCATCTGCAGTCCTTTTTCAATTGTACCCCATACAAAACCCGGCTGAGGGTTTTGTGTCGAGCTCACAAGGTGCCATAACTCTGCATCGGAATTCTCATTTATGCTGCAATTTGGTTTGTCACAAAGGTATGGAAACGTCGTTTAGTGTTTCGTTTGTATTGAAGGGTGACCTTGCTCTCTGTCCAGAACATCGTTCTGTCGATCTCCTACTCAAGGTCTTCTCTCAGTTGTTCTTCTGCCTTGGCCGCCAACATGCTGCATAGAGTTTGAGCCGAGGTATGGTTTGCTGTTTCGGAGGAGCTAGTTTGGCTTTGCCACACAGAAAAGAGGTAGAGTGGGATTCGTCTCCACTTGTGATACCCAGGTAGAATACAGTCTCGTATGCTTGCTAGGAGGTGTTACGGATTTGTGCTTCCAGGCTGGTAACATCGCGAAATACGTACTTGTGACAAGTGGTGAGTTCATTTAGCCACTATCGCCAGGCGACTCTGTTGTGTTCTGCCATTTGCTCATCACACCCGATGTCTCGCCTGTACTCGTCCTGGAATATGATTTTGGCTCGTTTGGTGCTCGGAGGAATGATTCCTAATGGGTCGTATATGGAGCTGACCTTACTCAGGAGACCTCGCTTCGTCTGTAGTTTCGTCGTGATCTGGACTCGGACTTCGAGTTCGTCACTCTCTAAATCCCATATGATTCCCAATGCTCGCTTAGCTGGGAGCTTGTCATATTGAGAACCCTTTTGGTTGCAGATCCATTTTGTAAGCCCGAACCCGCCTTTTTTCATCAGCTGCTTTAGTTGGTGAATGACTTTCACTTCCTTCCCTAGTGACGCTACTGAGAGAAGCAGATTACCATGTAGAAGTTGCGACTTACTTTCTTAAGCTCTTCGTGAAGCTTTGCCCGTGGTCTTTGAATGTTCGTCGCAGTGCGTGTCCAGCACATGATGGGCTCCACACTCCCTGAAGAGATGTACATTCATCCGGTAAGTAACCGGGGCTCCTGATAGTTGGTCGTTCGTCTACCACAGGAAGAGCATGGGGTATTGATGCTCAGGCCCTATTCGTACTTGGTGGAACATAGCCTCAATGTTAGCCATGAGTGCCACCCTTTCTTGTTGAAACCTAATGAGGACTCCCATCAATTTGTTATTAAAGTCTGGCCCTTGCATCACTTGGCTGTTCTGGGACATTGACTAATACGTTGCACACAGTCAAAAACTATTCTCACCTTCCCAGGCTTATTTTGGTTCAACATTGGGTGATGGGGGAGATACCAGGTTTTTCCAGGTGCAACGACGAGTTCTCGGTGTGGAACTCTCTCAGCATGTCCCTTGTTGATCAGATGTACATCTCTTCTTGATGTCTTTTACGGAGGTCTGGGTCTCTCAGGAGACGTTTCGTCAAGCTCGCTAACTGTTGCTCAGCTAGTTTCCTGTTATTCGGGAGTCCCGGCTCTTCATGACGGAATGGTATGGGGAGTTAATAGTGTCCATCCACACTTGTCACTGAAGTTGACCACAGCACCAGGACTCTTTTGTCTGCAACAGAGATGGGGGTTTCATTGCAGTAGGCTGAGTCACATTTCTCTAGGCGTGTTTCCAGGCTCAGCGGCATTGCTGAGATGAGGTGGTTGATTGCTAGGTGGTCACTTGTTACAGGTACAATACGTCCATTTACGGTCCAACCTAAAAGAGTGCGCACCACAAAAAGCTCTCTGTTCAGCCCAGTCCTCACTTCAAACGGTGTTAGGGCGTGTGGTGCAGCTAGTCCTATCTGGAGATCCAATTTTTCTGGTGTGTGGAGCAGTGTGTTTGCTCGGAGGAGTCTCCACTTGGCAAGGGCTCCCAGTGAAGACGGTAGATCTTTAATAACGAGGATCCTGGGAATGTTGATGGATCGAATCCTTCTCACTCCGACGCTACTCACCTTAGGTCGATCTCTTTGGCATTCATACCCCTTGTATCCTTCAGGAAGGTGCCTATGGAGAGTGAAACCGACTTCCCTGTTATTCGTAGTCGGTTGGCTTGGCTCCAGATGCAGTAAGACTGGTTGCTGCCTCAGTCCAAGAGTGATCCAGTGATCACTGTTGTCTTCGCTTCTCGGCTTCTCTCCTCGACCTTGACCTTTGATATGGGGAGTGTGACTCTGCCTGGATCTGCTAGTCATATGTTGTAATCTTCGGACCCCTTGCACTATTTATTGCCTCCACTTTAAAGTATGTGGTGGTTTTTCTGGCCCATTTATACAGGCTTTGCCTGTTCGTGGTCACCAGTACAACCTGCCTGTTTTCAGCTCTTTTCTCCATGGCTCTCGAGCTGGATTCGGCTTTCCATTGTCGTTTGTTTCAGTACTGGCATGATGGCCTTGAGTTGACAATCGGGTGGCACTTCTGCCTGGTGGAGGTTCTTTACATCCCTTGAAAACAAACTGAGAGTTCCTTTCTTGATGGCTCGTCCTGGGTAGGCATTTCGCTATGCATAGAATTTCTCGAGAAGTGCGGGAGCTTCGTGTGGAAGCTAGAGCAGCCATCTATGCCACAGCTTGTCTTCTGGACGCACTCGGTCATCCGGTGATGATGACTTAAGCAGGCGAAACAGCGACGTTCATCACATGCGAGTGAAATTCGTGCTCCTGTCGACATGTTAGGAATGCTTGGCTTCTCTGCAGAGGGTGAAATCTAGGGCACAACGGGCAAGTGCGGTCGTCCCTTCCTCTAACCACCTCTCTTCCCGAAGTCACTAGGCCGACAGGTCTCCATCATGATGAGAAAGGGTATTGGGAGTCCGCTCGGCTCTTCTTGTCTTTGTCCCCCTGATGCCCTCCTTGTCCTATCTAGCATCTCCTGTACGAAATCATTCATCCACTCGACCCCTGGAGAATCCCCGTGACTCTTTTCATAGTCATATGTTCTATCCTCGTATTGTTCCCTGATCTTTCCCGTGAATTTCTTAGCCAATGTGTTCAGCAATTCGTATGTGTAGATCTCGTGCAGTCTTCCCAGTACTTTCCAGATCGTCTGCGAGTTCCTGAAATCCTTTCATGTCATATGTTCTCTCGGCTAGGCCTCACAGGACCTTGCCTATTAGTTCTTAGATGTAGGCTTGCTTGTTGCCGTAACGCTCTTCTAGCAAGGCTAGAGCGTGTTCATATCCTGCCCTGGGATCTTCCATTTTCAGGCACGCTCGTAGGGATTTCTTAACACAAACGGTGTAGGCCGAGAGAAGTTTTTCCAATTTTAGTGCATAGGGTACGGGTGCCTCCCCGATGTGTCTTTAGATAGCATGCTTGAACTCCCAATACCCGTCGCAAGTCCCTCCGCTGAACATTGGCATCGGCCTCTGGGGAAGCCTCATAGTAGCCATTAACTCTTCCAGTATCTGGACTGGTAGCATTGTATCCGACGGCCTCCCTTTCATCCGTCCTGGGCGTTCTCATTGCATATCTTGTACTTGGTTTCCCCTCTCCTGGGTTCCTGTTGGTGTCAGTGATTTCAGAGAGTGGATATGACGGGTGGAGACATTTTACCTCTTCCCTGATGAGATGTTCTCGACTCTGAAGTGCTGAGTGTTGGGAACCCTCCTTGGGTGGGTTTTGATGTGTAGCAGCTAGTCACTCCTGGTTCCTGCGGCTGAGAACGCGTGTTTCGCAAATACCTCGTCGCAGCTGTCTTCCCATCACTCGTTTCCGAAAAGGTAGTGGCAGGATCTCGCCAAAGTCCTCCGTATCGCCTAAAGTCTTCAGTTGCTCCATATGGTCTTTCACATTCTACATCATTGCTGTCAATTGGGCGAGCATCTGCTGATAACCCTCGATAACCCTATTCAGCCGGCCTGTTGGTTCCATCCTTCTCTAGAGTGAAGAGGTTTCCCCACTTCGCCCTGGCTCTGTGAGTGAGCTGTTGGCATCGCCGTCGTTCAGGGTCTCCTGGTCTTCTACGCTGGCCAGGCTTATCTCCTCTGTCTTGTTTCCTTTCATGACTGGCGGCACAGTGAACTCGACTTGGCTCTCTCGGTGAACAGTTATAGAGAGACGTGCATGCGCGTTTATGGCGATGTCATAATTATAACTGAAGTCATTCAGGCAATGTCATACAGGTGATGTCATACAATTGAAGTCATATAGGTGATGAACTGAAGACATACAGGCGATGCCATACAATTGAAGTCATACAGACGATGACACGCAAATGCACAATTGTAATACTAAGAGACTCAACTCACCTGAGGACATGCAGACGATGTCATACAACTGAAGTCATACACCCGATGAACTGATGACATACAGACGATATCATGCAACCGAACTCATACAGGTAATGAACTGAAGTCATACTAAAATAGGACGTGTTATCAAATCTGACGAGGACTCGGCAAAACTACAGGAAGATCTAAACAAATTTTTCGAATGGTCTGAAAAATGGCATATGAAATTCAACGTCAACAAATGTAAAGTACTCAGTATAGGAGATGTAAACAGGGAAACCAGATACCAGATGAACAACGATGCCATAGAGAAATCCGACTGCGAGAGAGATTTAGGAGTAATGATAAGTAGGAACCTTAAACCAAGTAAACAATGTGTTTTTGCTCGTAACAAGGCTAATAAAGAACTTGGGTTCATACAAAGGAGTGTTAGTTACAAGATTAGCGAGGTCATCCTAAAACTGTATCTTGCTCTTGTGAGACCACACCTGGACTACGCAGTTCAGTTCTGGTCACCGTATTACAGAATAGATATAGAATCCTTGGAAAGAATTCAGAGGAGAATGACAAGACTAATCCCGGGCATTAGGAACCTTGAGTATCGAGACAGGCTAAAGCATCTTAATTTGCACTCCCTCGAGAGACGTAGAGCGAGGGGCGACCTGATAGAGGTGTATAAGTGGAAGGCAGGACTAAACAAAGGGACATTACAAAGGTACTCAAACTATCCAACCAGGTGCGAACTCGTAACAATGGTTTTAAATTAGATAAATTTAGATTTAGGCGTGAAATCGGTAAACACTGGTTTGGAAACAGAGTAGTGGATGAATGGAACAAGTTACCAAATATGATCATTAACTCGAATACGCTGAATAGCTTCAAACATAGGTTGGATGCTTATATGAGCAATAGGGGTTGGGTGTACACGGGACCGCCCAGTATGGGCCAATAGGCCCGCTGCAGTTTCCTCCATTCTTACGTTCTTACGTTCTTAAGCGATGTCATACAACTGAAGTCATACAGGCGATGTCATACAACTAAAGTCATACAGGTGATGTCATACAACTAAAGTCATATAGGCAGTGATTTATGTTTTTTATCGCTGTTGCCGTGTAGCGTGCCATAAATTGGGTTGATTTCCTGGATATGATACTATTTGAGTGATATCATCAGCAAACATTACATATTCGCTAAAGGGGGTTGGTTGAGGTGTGTCTGATGTATATGTCGTATATAGTGTTGGCGAAAGGCATCTTCCTTGAGGTACTCCACTCTCGAGATAAAACATAGTTCCCATGTCACACTCGCACAATTCACAACACTTCACTTCCGGAGATTCAATGCACCCACACATGCACGACATTGCACGTAGAATGCGCCTCCAGCCTGGCTCCGGGATGTGGGCGTGATGTCAAGGCTATGCGTTGCAGGCTGTGTGGGACGTATTGATATTGGAGTCATGAGTTATGAGGTGAAAGAAGATTATTAGGGATTGAAGAAAAGTGATGAAACTGAAATACAGTAGGAGTAGAAAGAATCTGGGCTCACCCAGATCGCTTCATCTTATATATTGGTTTTTTATCTTTGTTTTGCTTCCTCGGGTCGTCAGACCTTTGTATTAGTATTGGTTTATTTATGCTAAAGTTCTTAAATCGTTATATTTTTTATAGCCTTATTTTTACCTGTCGTTCTATACATTTTATGTAAGTTATATATCCTCTGTTTGTTAGTTTTAGTCCAAGCATTCTGCCTTCAGTGTCGTATGAGTATAGTTCCTAGTCGACTATTGCTGGACCTGTTTTGATCTTGGCTATTGGTATCATCTTGAATTTGTTCTTATTTATCCTGATTTTCCATTTTTTCTGAAAGTGATTTATGTTTTTTATCGCTGTTGCCGTTCAGCGTGCCATAAATTGGGTTGATTTCCTGGGTATGATACTATTTGAGTGATATCATCTGAGGTATATATCGTATATAGTGTTGGCGAAAGGCATCTTCCTTGAGGTACTCCACTCTCGAGATAAAACATAGTTCCCATAAAGTTTCCAATTTGAATTTGTGCTCACACAATATTCTTAGCAAGTGTTCGTTAAGTCCCAATTTTAAAATTAAATATCTTAAGTGCAAATGACAAACTTTATCAGAAGCATTAGAAATATCCCTTAAAATTATATTGATCTGGTTCCCTTGCTTTTTTCTATTGCCTCTATTTCCGGGGAGGTAGGCCATGGGTCTCCCTGGTGCGTGGGAGATATTTCTTCGAGATATTACCTCTGACATCCAAATCTGTTCTCAGTAGACCCACGGTTTGACTTTAACTGCCAATCTGGCGATTGTGGGATAATGAGACCTGTCACGTTGAATGCGGTTATTTTTTATTGGTCAAAACCTGCAGAGTACAAAATTACATGTCATAAGAATAAAGAAGGGAATTTATAAAAAAATTAAAGGGAGGTGAGGAGCAGCTCAGAAAAAAAGGTATCGTGAACTATCTAGGAATGTTAAGAAAAATGTAAGAAAGGCAAAGAGTGACTACGAAATCAGGATAGCAAGATAATCCAAGGCGACTCCTAAGGGATTTTTCCAAATATATAGGTCAAAGGTCAAGGACAAAGTTGGGCCTTTAATGTCAGGGAGGGGGGAAGTGATCGACGACAGTGAGGGTAATAAGCAAAGCATTAAACAGCTACTTTTTATCAGTTTTCACAAAAGAAATTCAAGATGAAATTCCAGAGGTGGAACTGATATTTAGGGGAAAGGAAGAAGAGAAATTATAGAATATCACTAACAGAAAAGAGCATGTTCTTAAGAAGATAAATAAATTAAAGAAGACAAAATCCCCAGGTCCGGATGAAATTTTCCCTCGAGTTTTGAAAGAGTGTAAGGAACAGATTAGCGGACCCCTCGTAAAGTTATTTACAAAATCATTAGATACGGGAGTCGTGCCAGACTTGTGGAAACAGGCAAATGTAGTACCCATATTCAAAAAGGGAGACAGAGCATCAGCGTCAAATTTCCGGCGGATTAGTTTGAGATCAGTAATGGGGAAATTTCTTGATTCAATTATAGCAAATAGCATCTGATTCGCATCTAGAGAAAAGCAAATTAATCTACGACTCTCAACATGGGTTTACAAAGGGAAAATCTTGTCTAACAAACCTGCTGACGTTTTTAGGAAAGTCTTCGAGGTAGTAGATAATGACGAAAATTACGATGTTATTTACTTAGACTTTAGCAAAGCGTTTGACAGATTACCGCATCAGAGGCTTCTGAGAAAAGTTAAGGCTCATGGTATCGAGGGGAAAGTTTTAAATTGTATAAAATCATGGCTCACCGATAGAACACAGAGGGTCAGCGTAGATGGTGTTAAATCTGGACCCACTCTTGTTCATAATCTCATAAACGATCGAGATACTGGGATCAGCAGTGACATAAGCAAGTTTGCGGATGACACCAAAATAGGGCGGCAGATTAATTCAGGGCAGGATGCAAATGCACTACAGGAGGATATAAATAAACTGCTGGAGTGGTCAGAAGAAATGGCAAATGAAATTCAACACCAGCAAGTGCAGTGCACTTAATATTGGAATAACAAATACTGTCAATGTATACAGCCTTAACAACATCAACCTAGAGAAGTCGACTTGTGAAAGAGAAATAGGGGTACTTGTAAGCCCGGACATAAGCCCTAGAAAACAGTGCGTTAATGTTCGAAATAAGGCAAACAGAGTATTTGGTTTTATATCTAGAAGTGTAAGTAATAAGAGTGCATAGGTCTTACTGCAACTATATCTTCCGCTAGTCAGGCTGCACCTCGATTATGTGGTTCAGTTCTGGTGCCCTTATTATAGAATGGATATCAATTCACTGAAGTCGGTACAGCGAAGAATGACGAAAATGATTCCGGGACTTAAAAACCTTCCATATCAAGATAGGTTAAAGAAACTAAACTTGCATTCCCTAGAAAGACAAAGAGTGCGGGGAGATATGATAGAAGTATTTAAGTGGGTGAAAGGAATGAATATAGGCGATATCGATAAAGTTCTTATAATATCCGAGCAGGATAGGACTCGTAGCAACGGATTTAAGTTGGATAAGTTTAGGTTTAGGAGGGAGGTAGGAAGAAACTGATTCACAAATAGGGTGGTGGACGAGTGGAACAAGCATAGCAACTTTGTAGTAAGAGCTGGAACGTTGGAAAGTTTTGAAAGGAGGCTAGATAGATTCATGGATGATAGAGAATGGTAGTAACTCTCGACAGGAGCTGCCATGCACAGGCCAACCGGCCTATTGTAGACTCCTTATTTTCTTATGTTCTTATACGAGTTGATTAAATAACTCATAAGTGTCACAGGAAAGCGCCAGATACTCGTTCATTATTAACAACTACATAGGATATCCATTAGTGCAGAGTGGGGTGTTAAGCGATTCATATAACATAATATAATACTTATGTTCAGCAAACACACTTACGTGTTGCGGGTGTACGGTAGAACTGTTCCCTGTAAGGCTTGAGAGTGTATTCTGAACCCCATTTCGGAGAGAGGTAGCCAGCTACAGGACGCCATCTGTTTCTCATTTAACACCTCAGCAAAGTTCGTTGTAAACACTGCCGGTGTTGCCCGGGAATATAATTCATTAATGTCGTTATTGGAGACGTCAAAAGAAAACAAAGTGTTAAATTTTCAATTTTCAAATAGTACTTTATTGAGCAGATCAACTGAAATTTGCAGATTTTATATACCTGTTTACTGTATATATAGATGTGGTTTGAGAAACTGCAGAGACAACTATTTTGTGATTCAGAATATTATTGATATGGATATGTTTTTTATTTGTAAGCCCCGAGGAGGAAAACATAAATATATTTTGTGGGTTTGAAATGGAATTTGCGGCAGAGCAAATGCATCCCAGCCAGTTTGGTGGAGAGACGCTATGGCGTTGTTTACATAACAAAGACGCGTCGGGAGGGCCCAGTAACAGGAGTGTCCCACGTATTTCTTGCTCTGTTAGGGTGTGTTTGATAGATTGAGCATAATAAGTGTTATATGACGAATGTGATGATCTCGTGGAGGTACTTTGTAAGTCAGAATAAGGCTACTTCTAGCTTTGCTCTATAGACATTCACCCTGGAGTGAGTCGACACCAACAGCCACCTCCCTGTGTTATGCTGGTGGGTTGGGTCTATTATGTAGTGTTTAATTCCTACTACTGTGTGGTACCAATATGTGAATATGACAACAGATGATGCTTGTTTTGTAAGTACAGTATATAATAACTAGTTATGTCTGATCTAGGTCCCAGGCTTTCCTACCTCGGGTGATTTCTAGAGTAAATAAAGGAGAGAAAACTACAAGTGTGTGTCATATCCCTGAATTAGGCGTCTTACCGGCTCACTAGTTATGCTCATCCGGTCGTTTGGGACGAGCTGTGTGCACTGCTCTTGGTTGAGTTCTCGCGTCTGCGACTAGTGTGTGGGAGTCAGTTCACCACAATTGCAATGTGTAAATTCATATTAAATCAAGTGATCCAATCTTTTAGTAAAAACAGAGCGTGAAGCAGTGCCATGCCTTCCCTGCTTCTGGGCAAGATTTGGCTGGAGGAGGACGATATATTACAATTTTGTTGTGGTGTGAGGGAGCCTGGACACGGTCGTGTGTGTTACCGCCTCGCCTCGCCTGTCATACCCTATACTATACACAATTGTATTAATGCACTGTCCAGTGTGCCTAACATTCCATTTACACAAATTATTGATGGCTTGTGTATTTTTATAGTGAGCATAGAGGTTGTACGTGTATATGCTTCATACAGAGATTTACAGAGAGTGATGGTGTTGGTGGTGGGAGGGAGGTCACAGGTGTCTGGGTGCATACCGACCCACCCACCCACCAACACCGCACTGTTGTTTATTTAGTATTCAAGTTGTCAAAAAGTGCATGAGGCTAAGCAGCCCATTTTTTTTCCTTTTGAACTCATGAAATAATGCATAAATGGAAATGAGTCTTGTATGTATGGAATATAAATATTACATTGGCATGTGTTAAATATCCAACTGTCCTCCATAGAAACCAGACACATCAGAAGGGGGAAACCCCAAACTAACTGCTGGACAATTCTGACCTTATGACCATGGTCCACAAGGTTCAATATTATTAATATGTTAGACGCGACATGCTGTCAAGGTTGGCTACAGCTTTGCCCCCCCCCCCCCCAAACACACACACACACACAGTAGATATTTGATAAATGTGTTTTGATAAAATGTGATCGAAAACACAGGGAACATATTTTCATCGTATTACTTTATGCGGGAAATCTGCGTTGAGAGAGTGAAAGGCTTCACTAGGGAGGAAAAGATGAGTGAAAGATGACAGGGAGAATATAATAGCAGTGGTAGTATTAGTGAGAGAGGGAGGGGAAAGAGCAAGGAAAGAGGTTAGGTGAAAGAGGAGGTGAGATATGGTGGTAATTCATTCACATACTCACAAGACAAATGCTCACAATGCAAATACTCACAACATTAATGGAAAGGAAGTCAAATGTTACGTTAGGTTAGGTTCGTCTTGTGAGCAAATGTCATGGAACTCATATACCCTGTAGTTATATTCATGAAATTCTACCAACTAATCAGAGACTAAACATGTTAAACATAAATCAAGATGATAGTTGTATAAGATGTGATGAGGTACAATATCCATTACTGAACATTTATTTTACATCTGCTTCCATAACAAAGAGATAATTGAATGGTTAAAAAATATCCTGAATACGGTATGCACTGTTAATAGCAAATTATTAATGCGGTTTTTAATTTTTAATATTAACTGTAGTAATAATAAGGATAAGATTACAATCATCATGCTCATGGTAGATTATAGCCTTTATTAAAAACAGGATATGTTATAATATATGGGTGATCACGAGTACACTATTTTAAAACAAAAATAATCCACATATTTCACAGACAAATATATTAATACATAATATCCATGTACATATGAAAATTGTAAAATTTTAAATATAAAAAAAATATAATAAAAATATCAATTAAGGCATATGTTATGAGAGTACAGTACAGTACTTGTTTCTGCCAGTATTAGGATTAACTCATTGTCAGGGGGAAATACCAGATTGCAGGGATTTTCACATAAACTTTTAGGAAAACATATCCATTTTGCCACTAATGTAAGTGGCATATGTATTCTGAGGAAGCATCAAAGAAACAATCCTTATATTTTCCTTAGATTAGGTTAAGGGAGTTGTCAGCAGTGATTCATCATTCCACCCACAGCTTAATATTGCCTGTCTTACATACAGGATCAAACCAACCACTCATAGAGTGTGGGTAGCTAATTTCAATGCTGCTGAGAATTACTAAGTTTTCTGTAAGTTATGTTAGGCTTTTCTTACATTACCTAAGATCGGTAAATGCTGCTTTGACATCTTCACCAAACCAAACATGCATCAAATTTTCATTGTATCCTTGTATTGAAGTCAAATTATATATATGTATATAAATACTGTAGTCAAATTATTTTTGTAAGATGAGCTATTTCTTTATTCATCAAATATATAATGAAGCATCTGAATATGAAACTGGATATGGTTAAATGATTATTCCTTTGTATATCTATATATATATTCTAAACTGATGTTTATATATGAAATTAAATTTTACATGACAAAATAACAAAACATATTTAAAACTCAGTACTTAGAAATGAACCAAGAAAGAATTTACAAAATCAAAAAAATTGAAGAAAAAAAACACAATGTAAAAATAAGCTCAATATTACATACCTGTCAATGACAACAAAAGAAAAACAGAACTTGCATGTAAATGAATACATTAAAAGAATCTATTTACAATATCTTAAGTCTCTGCTGGTGCAATTAACCTTTTGCTAGCGCACTTAAGTCATCTGCCTTAGCTAAGACCATATGTACTGTATAAAGCAATTTAAGTGCACTAGAGGCTGGGATCTTGGAAACTTAACTTAAGTCCATCTCCGTTAGCTGAAACTCTCCAAGGCCCGGAATTGAAATTGGCTCGGATTTCTCCGAGGCGTATTTTCTGAAAATTCAAGAAACTCGCTCCTTCTTTTCCTAGTCTGTGAGTAAATTCTAAGGATGAAATAATCATCTTCACTTGTATGTAAATGCTGAATTGATTTGTCAGGTTCAATCGTGGTGATTTTATCACGTACAAAATGAATTATTGTACATGATTGGTAATCATGCTTTTAACATTATTCAATGTAACTCTTCTAGATTTCACTCTCTCCCAATATAGTCTGGTCATCTTTTTTATGATCTTTCTCTCACTTTTGTTCTTTTACTTTTATTTCATTACCTCTTGCTTCCAGTCTCTCAACTGCCATGCAATCTTCCTGCCTGTACCATCTCACTGTGCTTACTCCCTTCACATTCTTCAGAGACTTTCCAACATTATACATTCATAACCCTCTACTTTTATTAAGTCTCCAAACTCCCATAATTGATATGTATTTTTTTTCTTAATCTATCATTACTCTAAAACACCAGAGATTCTAATCCAACCACAAGAATTAGTTCAAGCATTCCTTCATATAGGCTACTAACACTCGTTATACTCACAATAAACACACGAGAAGGTGTCAATACTTTCGAGTTACCTCGACTGCATAACGAGGCAGACAAGCGCCACCGCCGGAAAGACGCTGACGCCGCTCCTCCCTCACATGTACAACATCTGGTAACGATCCTACCGGTCCCGTATCGGCCTCTTTAGTCACCAACGTTGGTGACATCCTTAATAACTCACACTATTGTATCATAGCTGGATGATCGCCATACTCGATTCCGAGTGACAGCAAAGTAGTAGTTCACAAGAAAATTATCAGAGGTCCCCTTGTTTTCTTCCCGTTATAACACTATTAACAACTTCGGCTTCTCTTTCATCTACTGTATGTTGAAAATCTCTGCAGCTCCCCTAAAATATTAGTGACAATAAACTGAGGACGTATTGGAAAGGAAAATGCGTCCTCAGCTTTCTTTTTCTTGTATATCCTCTTATTATTGTTTCCTACAAATATAATAAATTATTTTACCATTGTATCCAATTTCCATTTTCATTCTTTTAATAGCATATCAGACCATGCTCATTCAACTAGCTTATTACCATGCATTGAGAAATTAACAGATCACCCTCATTATACAGTACGAACTGTAAGAGGGAGAATGACATTCTGGTCATAGAGAGCTTACATAGACCCTAGCTAGACCGACATTAGCAAGACAGGAATCCATTGTGTATTGTACTTATTTATTTTAGATTATGTTTGTGACACCATTAACCTTAACCTCCCTTACCTCAGGTGTCCCTCTGGGCTCCGTCTCTGCAAGCTTGGTAAAGCTGGCGTCCGACGACTCCTGGAGGCCAGTAAGTTCGACAAGAATTTTCCTCTGGAACCAATGTTGAGATTTAACCAAAAAGTGCCATCAGTAGGCGTGTTCTTGGACAATAGTACCAAGGAGGACACTCTGGTAGCCCTGGAGAATATATTGCCAGCTGGAGACGAGGATATACCCATCTCCTGGATTGCGTCAGCTAAGTACGGAGCCTTGGGCATGCTGAGAACGGAGGAAAGCTACAAAAAGCAAGGCCTCGGAACTCTCGTGACCAGGGCAGCTGCGAGGTTACAGGCAAACCAGGGCTACTTCCCTCTTGCCATTGTAGAACTTGACAACAAAGCCTCTCGGGCTATGTTTACCAAAATGCCAGAATTTATCAATACACACATTGTTTCTTGGATGTTCCAAGACATTGGTGATACTTATTAATAAATTTTACATGGATATTAGAAGTGCAGGAAAATGGCCATTTAGGTATAAGGAAGAAAGTCAATTTTTACTTCTTATTACCATTAGTTATACTACAGTTAATTTAATCATATTCTAACTAATATTATTATTAGTATATATATATAAATATATATAAATATATATATATATATATATATATATATATATATATACTTCATTTTTAGTCCACATAACACGCGGACTTTGAATATATATATATATATATATATATATATATATATATATATATATATATATATATATATATATATATATATATATAATCAACGACCTCACCAGCCAGGACTCGAATCCTGGACCTAATGCATGGGACCAGGGAACGCTACCAACCATACCACAAGAGCACTTGTGGTATTGTCCGTAGCGTTCCCTGGTCCCATGCATTAGGTCCAAGGTTCGAGTCCTGGCTGGTGAGGTCGTTGATTATATGTTCAAAGTCCGCGTGTTATGTGGACTAAAAATGAAATATATATATATATATATATATATATATATATATATATATATATATATATATATATATATATATATATATATATATATATATATATATATATATATATATATATATATATATATATATATATATATATATATATATATATATATATATATATATATGCAAGTAAATCACTGTAGGTGGGCGTGATCTAGGTATATGCTGATAACCACAAGGAAAGAAGTCTATACTCACCCCTGAAGATGTGAATTACACGAAAGCGCTTGGGAACTTCGTGTTTTCTTCTTTCCTTGTGGTTATCAGCATATACCTAGATCACGCGCACCTACAGTGATTTACTTGCATATATATATATATATGTAACCGGTCGGAATTTACTGGACTTTATTTTCTCACTTGACTTGGGGTTTATTAAAGATTATTAGATGGTAATGGCAGTGGAAGCGCCCCTTAGTGAGAAATCCCGAACCAGCACAAGAGCACTTAAATTTACTAACAAAATGAATTGTCCGTGACCCGTGGAAGGATAGCGTCTGTGACTGGGATGAATGAGACACAGCGTAAATTTTAGACACTTATATTCCCTCCAACTACAAACACAATCAAATAATGGTACATCAATATGCGCACCTCTTAACTTGAACTTAAAACACTACTCTGGGGAATAAAAGATATACATGATATTGAAATTATTAGAAACTCAGGCAACAATAAATTTAAAGTATTAAGAAATGTTGCTTGCACACATGAAACAGGCCTTAAGGGCTTTCACAGAATAATATCCACCACTGCGGAAATGGTATAAAAATAAGAAATTATTAATTCCACCATGAATAGGCCTAAAGGGCACTCAATATAATTATGTTACACCAACAGTTGCAGGCCTTAAGGGTTTTCAACAAAATAATATCAGTCACTGAGGAAATGGTATTAAAAAATAAGAAATTAATAACTCTACAATGAATAGGCCCTTAGGGCACTCAACAAATTCATATCAAGCACTGAGAAAATGGTATTAAAAAATAAGAAATTAATAACTCTACAATGAATAGGCCTTAAGGGCACTCAACAAAATTATATCACCCCAACAGATGCACACTTCTTAACCTAACTTAACCACTACTCTGGGGAACAAAGGTTATACCTGAGATCGGAATTATGAAGAAAAATTAGATGCATTAAAAGAATCAAATCACAGTATCACTCTGGTTCCACTTAGTGACACAAACATTCAAAAAACAATACTATCAAAATTATTTAAGAAATATTAAACTACACACGTCAAGATAATATCAGTAACTGAGAAATGGTATTAACTACACCCAAATATATTGTCACTATTATTGACATGTTACTGGGTCCACCAATACCCGTGAACCATGCTTCCTAACCTAACACACACACAGATTCCACCTGCACTCCGTAGTCGTTTAAGGCACAACCAACAGGCACCCGTAGTTGAAGGCCCAATTCAGCCTTTCTCCACCTTGGAAAGTGTACCTCTAAACTCCACTGACTCTTGGCCCCAGTGTGCGACCCTGTATCACTCAGCTAGCTTCACTTTACCCCAGGGTACATCCATAAAGCGGAAAGGAGTGAGCCAATCAGACCTTGTACAGTTGAGAGAAGCTTTAGCTTCCCATTAGCAAGAGGGTTTCACTAAGCTGCTTGGAACATGTGGTATTGTGAGCCGAGGTAGAGGAGAGCTGATGACCCCAACGATCGTCCCGTCGTCAGCTGGGCACCCAGACGGCTAGATTCCCTCAAGAGATCCTTTGATACCCCGCTAAACAGTGACAGGCCTACACTGATCGGTCCAATGGCGACAATCGCCACCCTCAATCATCAACGGCAGTCTCAAACGGCAGTCAATCTCTCGCAGTCAACTTCTCCAGTCAAACTCCGGTCAAGTGGGTTCTGACGGAAACCCTGAAATGAACTCACTGTTAGCTCTTGTTAACTTTACCACTGCCCTATCTAACCCTGTCTGAGATCGAATGAGACTTACTTGTTATACTGCAATAGGGCAACACAGGTGACTAGGCCACGTGACTATTTCTGTGACGGACGTGCAGGGATGTCTTGTTTGTCTGAATGCTTCCCCGTGACTGAGGACCAGCCAGCGTCGCGTCTCTCCTAGGCGCTAGCTTAGGCCTACGTGACATATTTTCCGCCTAACTAATAACTCCTTGGGACACCCGTAACATTATTCAGACTGATAAACGATCTATAATAATTTCAAATTCAATAATAGTCCCTTAACTTCATGAATCGCATCATTATTAATTCGGCAAATCACATTAAATATCACTTAGGCCTAGTTCCACAACCTCTCGCTATGTGCAGGGAGCGCTCTCTTCCTTCCGACGACCTTGAAAGCTCAGCATCGCCAATGGCGCGGTGTTTGAAATTACTCTGAAATTTCTGAATATTACATATATATATGCTGATAACCTAGATACCTAGATCACGCGCACCTACAGTGATTTACTTGCATATATATATATATATATATATATATATATATATATATATATATATATATATATATATATATATATGTGTGTGTGTGTGTGTGTGTGTGTGCGTGTGATCCAGGTGTATGCTGATGCTCACAAGGAAAAAAGAAAACACGAAGTTCCCAAACGCTTTCGTGTAATCCACATCTTCAGGGGTGAGTACAGACTAAGGAGAAATACATAACAAAGTACATATCTACAGAGGAGGGTGAGATCAAGTCCACAATGGTCAGGTATTAGGTAGTGACCCTACTAATCTTCAAAAAGCACCGCAGCAGTCGGTCGTCAGGTCAGAGGGTAAGATGACCCAAACGTCTCACCTGGTTACAAATCTTCTTAATTACGAAATTATCCAGTTTGTACATACCATTACTCAAATTTATGTTGACGGCTTCGGTATGTTTAATGAGACTGGATTCTATAATGTTCCTACTGTCAATTGAATTACAAGGTAATATTGAGGAGGCATTATCCCAGTCAATGCAATGCTTATTATCCCTCAAATGAACAAACAGAGCATTGGATTCCTGGCCTGTCCTAACACTATATTTATGTTGTTTAAGTCTAGTTAGAAGATCTTTACCTGTATTGTTAGGTGGAGTTCTTGATTATCATTTGCTTAACAGTTCATGCGTTTTTAAATGCCACATTGACGTTCCAGGTTTTTAGTTGTAAAGGAATTTGAGAGAATTTTTTTGTGAAATGGTAATACTAAGAGATTCTTATGGTCATGGGTGGGCTTGTGATCGGTTCTATAGAAAGATTTTTTAGTAATGTTAAGGCATTTATCTATGAAAAATCTAGGGTACTTAAGGTTCAAGCCAGTATTATAGATAAATTTATATTCCTCATCAATGAATTCCGGGCTGCAAATTCTCAAAGCACGTAAAAACATTGTTGAAAATACTGACTGTTTGACTCTATTATGGTGGGCAGAATAAAAATGAATGAATGAACACACATTAGTAGGTTTCCTATGAATACTGAACTTAACGGTGTTACCTATTCTGTGGATCAGACAGTCTAGGAATGGCAATTTACAGACATGCTCTAATACCACAGTGAATTTGATCGAGGGAGCTAAGTTATTAAGTTGTGGCAGGAAAGCTTTTACGTCCTCATTACATGACCAGAGACATAATACATCATCTACATATCTAAACCAGACTGCTGAAGGTGGTAAACTATTCCTTAATAGTTTCTTTTCAAAGAATTCCATATATAGGTTGCTTAATACTGTCATAATATTTCATTGCCCGTCTCGAAAGACGACTTCATCGAACTCATCAAACTATGTATTAAGGATTGTAAATTGAATTCAATGGAGACTATTATGCTCAAAATTGTGGTATGGCAATGGGTAATCCACTCTCACCAGTATTAAGCAACCTATATATGGAATTCTTTGAAAGGAAACTATTAAGTAGGGAATTTTAACTCACTTGACTTGGGGTTTTTTATTATTAGTAGATGGAAATGCAGTGGAAGCGCCTCTTGGAGAAAAACCCAAACTAGCACAAACACACTTAAATTATAACAATATATTCTCCATGACCCGTGGAAAGATAGCACCTGTGACTGGGGTGAATGAGACGCCCTGTAAAATTTGACAATTATATTCCCTCCAACACTACAGCCTCAAACATTAATGGCACACCAACATATGCGCACCTGGCTTAAAACACTGCACTGGGGAACAAAGGTTTTACAAGACATCAAAATTAGGTAGAAAATATTAAATGCCTTGTGAAACCCGACTAAGGTAACATTGCTACTTACACCAGAATGAGGAGCTCATCCGAAAACAGTTCCTCGTTATCTCACATCCCTTAGTGACACATAATCATTAGAACACAATACGTGTACTATCGAGCACTGGGGAAATGGCATGAAACATTAAGAAATTATTAACTCCACCATGAATAGGCCTTAAGGGCGCTCAACAAAATATTATCAGTCCCTAAGAACTGAGGTAAAACTTAGTAAGAAATTATTAGCTTCACACATGGATCAATCATCGCCTTGTCTGGAATGACCCACAACTACTACATTCCTAACTGGCGAAATAACGCGAAGGGTGTAAATAATAGCCTGCTAATGAGGCCGGCATCTAACAAAAGCCCCGAGAAAATCACTCATGACCCATCAGGCATGCGGGTGTTCCCTGGTTTTAATTTTGTCAGTATTTTCTCTAGAACTCGGTAGTCATGAATGTTTTTCTCCACCAATACCCGTGAAACATGCTCCTTAACCTCACACATAGGTTCTTCATGCACCCGTATTTTTCTTAAGGCACTAACAAGCCCTTCACAACTTTGGATATGATTTCTTGCGTCTCACGTGTGAAAAATCAACCATGAGGAGCTTTGTTCTTACACCTGGACTAAGGGAAATTCTAAACACACCTTACATTATTTCCCGTAACATCCATCACACAAGCTCAGCATACACCCATACTAAGGAGAGACAAAATGTTTCTCTAAGTACATCCATGAAATGGAAGAGAGTGGGGGCCAGTCAGCCACTGAAACCTGTCCAGCTGAGGGGAGTTCTATTTTCCCGTTAGTAAGAGGTTTTCACTAAACTGCCTGAAGATATGTAGTATTGTGAACCGAGGTGGAGGAGATCTGGTGACCCCTAACAATCGTCAACAGGGGCGGAAAATGGTCACATGTAGTTAGTCGTCCACACAGACAGCTGGCTCCTCTCCAACCCTCAAACTGCTCACTCAACCGCATGGGATCAAGACAGCTCAAGACCCTGTGGGCTCAGACCGAGTGGACTCAGACCTACCGAGTGGGCTCTATAGAATCCCTGCAATAAACCCTCTGTTAGCTACTGTTAACTTCTCCTACGCCCTATCTAAACCCTTTCTGAGATTGAATAAAACTTACTAGTTAATACTGATGTCGTAACACAAAGGAGACCAGACCACAAAATTGTCCAGTTTGTACATGCCATAACTCAAATTCATGTTGAATGCTTTGAGTAATGGCAAGTACAAACTGGACAATTTTGTAATTAAGAAGATTTATAACCAGGTGAGAAGGTTGGGTCACCTTACCCTCTGACCTGGCTACCGACCGTTGCTGTGCTATTTAAAGATTAGTAGGGTCATTACCTAATACCTGACCATTGTGGACCTGATCTCACCCTCCTCTGTATATATACACCTTGTTTTGTACTTCTTCTTAGTCTGTACTCACCCCTGAAGATGTGAATTACACGAGAGCGCTTGGGAACTTCGTGTTTTCTTCTTTCCTTGTAGTTATCAGCATATACCTAGAGCACGCTCAACTACAGTGATTTACAGGTATACTACTATGAACAGCTGTTTTCCCATGAGGTGCGAGTATGATATTTTTTTAAGTTAATTTACACACTTTTGTGGAAGTTGCAAGCCAGTTACTGTAGAATTCTCACAAAATTAACATAGGAAGACGCTACATATCGGCCGTGGAGAATAATTAAAATATGAACAGCATGACGTCGTGCTTATTCCCAATATTCACAACTTTTGTGTGCGACGTCTACTGTACATTACAGTACTCACAAGTTAGTTCCAATCAAGAGCATTAAGAAGAGTAGATAGGCGCTAGTAGGAGTAACCCAAGTGGCTAATTGGAAGATTATTCCAGGTTTTTGTGACATTTACTTAGTTGCTGGTGGCGGGAGATGGGCGAGACAAGGGGCTGGTGACTTGGCGTGGATCTAACCACCAAGTAGATGATTTGATTGACTAGACGATTACCCTGATTGTGGCTGGTCTTGTGCGCAAGTGCACACGTGGGGTGAACTGACGAGACCATTTCCCTAGCCCTCACTCTGTCTGGGCGTGCCCGACGCTGAGTACGGCGAGCAGAGGAATTATGCCTTGGACCATCCAGGTCATCCCGTGTACAGCTAAGGAAATACCTGTCACATTGAGGGAGCGGGGTACCAAGTGGTAGACTCGTCAATTTAGTGAAGAAGGTTTTAATTGGGTGCACGGTGAATGTAGTGGGCTCAAACTTAGATAACCTTAATTCTACCTAGCAACCGTGCTAGGAAGAGGTGACCTGAGTAACTTCATCTCATTCTGACTGGAGTCATGTACTATCGGGATTAATAACGAGTGGCGGCCGGGCTATTACTTCGCTCTCACTTTTCCTTTAAGGTTAAAGGGAATCTACAGCCCCTGTATATATGCAACTAAGAGAACTCTACCTTGTGGGTGTAATCTTACCTTTTTATGGGATAATGTAATGTGGTGGTACTACTAGGTGACTAGGGTAACGACTAGAGTACCTATTGATTTAAGATTAATTGTGCTGACGATTATTAAGTAACGGTCATTTTTTGTACTGTTGGTATGCGTATTTTGCTTGACCAAGTCCCAGTGAATCGTCAACGAGTGTTGGACAAAAGCCCCCTAGGACAAAAGCCCCGAAGGACAAAAGTCCCCCAGGAGAAATAATAAAAATGTTTAAAATAAATATTTTATTTTTTTATAGTTTATGAACGATTCTTTAACCTAACCTAACGTAACCTAGCCTAACCTAACCTAACTTAACCTAACCTAACCAAACCTAACTTAACTTAAGCTAACCTAACCTAACCTTCGGGAATTCTGTTATAGTTATAAAGAAGTATACAAGGAATGTTTATATAATTTGCATTGACGTATGTTTTGTCTATTGGGGTAATTACTCCCCTGACATTCAGTGACCTCGCTGGTCCCTAGGGTCACCTCAGTAAATACAGAATGAACATGAAGGTAAAATATCTTGTCTTTTTTTTCTTTTCTATTTATTTAATAATGTTCTATATCAAAATTGAAAGAGTTATAATATCTTAATTATTTAAGTTGTAATAATTTCATATTTAAATCTATATATATATTTAATATTTCTAATGACCCTCTCTTTAACATAAAACCAGGGGGCTTCTGTCCTCTTTTGCACTTTTACTGGGGGGCTTTTGTCCTGGGGGCTTTTGTCCTAGGAGCTTTTGTCCAAGGGGGCTTTTGTCCGGGTCCCATCGTCAATGACCCATCGTGATTGATCATACACTCTGGACACTGGGGTGCTAAGGGAAGTTTTGGTACTAAGCATGTGGTGTTCTTTACTTCAGTGTTGTGGCTAGTGTTGCTGTGCACGCCTTTTACAGAACTTGTGGAGGGAACACCCATGTGTATCAATGTTTTCCAAAATATATTTTATGGGATATAAAATGGTGGAATAGAATAGTTTAGTTATCCCTTTGAAATGTAAGCGAATTTGGATAAAGAGAATGGGAGTTATTATGCTTATCTCATAATATTTAAGCAAATGTTGTGAAAATTTCTGAAAATGTGATATCATCCTTAATTTTTCTTTAATCTGAAATAACCTATGAAGAAGATTAATGAATGATGATCATTTTGAAGTGATTGGTGAATCTTAACATGTTGTAACTGATTAAAGTAAGTAAATATCTTGTGGAAAGTTTGCAAGTTATTTCAATACATATGTGATTTTCTTAGTAGATATGTAATTATATATTTCAAAATGTTCAAAGCAAAAAATATTATTGATAATAGATCATAATGATATGATTGACGACTTCATATGTTTTTTAGATTACTTCATAAATTGTCATATATTGAGATGGATTGTTGGCATGTACTTGCAGAGTGGACAGGTCTATCTGAAGTTCAGTTAATTAACACCACATGATGACTTGGAGTATTCGAATATATGATCATTGAAATGGTAACATAATTAAGAAAAGTTTTAAGGCTTGTAGACATTTAAATAAAGTGTTGAAAATTAGTAAGTGAAGAATTGTAATGAAATATTTAACATAACTTGACTGAAACTGTTAATTTTACAAATATAAATGCGAGAGAGAGATAAGAACATAAGAATGGAGGAAACTGCAGCGGGCCTATTGGCCCATACTGGGCAGTCCTGTTCATACCCAACCCCTATTGCTCATATAAGCATCCAACTTATGTTTGAAGCTATTCAGCACATTCGAGTTAATGATGATATTTGGTAACTTGTTCCACTCATCCACTACTCTGGTTCCAAACCAGTGTTTACCAATTTCATGCCGAAATCTAAATTTGTCTAATTTAAAATCATTGTTACGGGTTCGCTCCTGGTTGGATAGTTTGAGTACCTTTGTAATGTCCCCTTTGTTTAACCCTGACTTCCATTTATACACCTCTATCATGTCGCCCCTCACTCTATGTCTCTCGAGGGAGTGCAAATTACGATGCTTTAACCTGTCTCTATACTCAAGGTTCCTAATGCCCGGAATTAGTCTTGTCATTCTCCTTTGAATTCTTTCCAATGATTCTATATCCATTCTGTAATACGGTGACCAGAACTGAACTGCATAATCCAGGTGTGGTCTCACAAGCCCAAGATATAATTTTAAGATGACCTCGCTAGTCTTGTAACTGACACTGATTTGTATGAACCCAAGTACTTTATTAGCCTTGTTATGAGCAAAAACACATTGTTTACTTGGCTTAAGATTCCTACTTATCATTACTCCTAAATCTCTCTCGCAGATAGATTCCACAATGGCATCATTGTTCATCTGGTAACTGGTTTCCCTGCTTACATCTCCTATACTGAGTACTTTACATTTGTCCACATTGAATTTCATCTGCCATTTTTCCGACCATTCGAAATTTTTTTTAGATCTTCTTGTAGTTTTCCAGAGTCCTCGTCAGATTTAATTACACGTCCTATTTTAGTGTCTTCAGCAAATTTACTTATGTTGCTGTCTATGCCGATATCTATGTCGTTTATGTATATAATAAATAATAATGGTCCAAATACTGAGCCTTGGGGAACTCCGCTAGTGACGTTGCTCCAATGCGATTTAGTGCCGTTTATGCTCACTCGCTGTTTCCTGTCCCTCAACCACGCCCTAATCCATTTAAGGATATTACCTTTGATGCCATGCGCTTCTATCTTTCGTGGGGGACTCTGTCGAAGGCTTTGCTAAAGTCGAGATATACCACATCATAATTGTGCCCCTCTTCTACCTATTCGAAAACTGATGAAAAGAATGTTAATAGATTAGTTAGACATGAACGCCCACTTGTGAAGTCACGTTGGGAATCACTGATCAACTTGTGCTTCTCCAGGTGGTTTCGAATAGAGTTTGAAATAATTGATTCTAGTAATTTACCTATTATTGATGCTAGACTGATATGCTGTAGTTAGAGGATAGTGATCTAACCCCCTTCTTGAAAATCGGTATTACATTCGCTATCCTCCAGGATTCTGGTGCTACACCTGTTTTTAATGACATGTTAAACAACTTTGCTAAGGGCATACTAAGCTCATCCTTACATTCCTTTAATACTCTGGCAAATATCTCATCGGGACCAGGTGACTTATTAGGCTTCAGTTTGTCTATTTGCTTATTAACATCGTTTTTAGTCACTACAATCTCGCTTAATTTGTTTTCTTCACTATCTCTGAATAGAGTCGGTGCCTCGGGTATCATGCTTGAATTTTCGGTGGTGAAAACTGTTGAAAAATATTCATTCAGATTATTGCTCATTTCTCCGTCGTTATCAGTTAGCTCGCCGGTATCTGAACTTATTGGTCCAATTTTATCTCGTGTTTTAGTTTGATACATTTGGTAGAATCCTTTGGGGTTTGTTTTCGCCTCCCCTGCCACCTTCAGTTCATAGTTCCTCTTGGCCTTTCATATCTCGGTCTTAACCCTACCGGCCAATACCTTATAATACTTCCCTGAGGTAAAATTCGCCACGATTTATCCTTCTACCTATAGCCTTCCTTTGGCCAATAATGTTCTATAAATAATTATTTATCCATTTAGGGTCATTGTCGTCTGATCTGAGTTTTTTGTATGGTATGTTCTGCCTTTGTGCTTTAAGTAACTCGTTATTTAAATTGTCGTGGTACTCGGCAATCTCAGATCTCGTTATCAGGTCGGTGTCATCTTGGTTCACATCCAAGCGAGACACCCCCTCTCTCAGCTGCCTCTTTAAACTATCAAGGTTTGCCCCTCTGAAATCTGGGACTTTAATGGAATTCCCTTTACGTCTGACCTGAAAATCTAACTGGAATCTAATTTCTTTGTGTTCGCTGTTTGCAAGTTCGTTCCCTACCTCGACATTGCTAATGAGGTTTTCTCTGTTCGACAGAACTAAATCGAGTATATTATTACCCCGGGTGGGTTCCGTTATGTGTTGACTTAGGAAACAGTCCTATATCGTTTCGAGGAATTCCTCTGATACTGAGTTACCCGTAAGGTCAATCCAATCTATTTGGCCAAGGTTAAAATCGCCAACTATACAGACTTTGTTGTGTATGGAAGCCCTGCGCATTTCGTCCCAGATAATTCGCTCATTAACTATCAAGATTGGGAGGTTTATACATTACTCCTATGATTAATTTTTCCCTACCGTCGATTAATTCTATCCAAATTGTTTCTGTATTCCGCTCAGTTTTTATTTCCTTATTCATTTCGCACTTCAGATTATCCCTGACACAGATGGCGACTCCGCCTCCTTTCCTGGACGGCCTATCAGTATGGAACAATTTGTAATCCGCAATTTGGTATTCGACAGGTAACTCACGTGAGTCTAGGTTGATCCAGATTTTTTTTTTATATATGTATTAGAAATACCCCAAGAGATGGGGTTTTAATGTGTAGCAATTTAAGCTTGTAACTCTTTAAGCTTGTCGTGGCTTAAGCTTGTAGCAGTTTGATGATATAGTCGTGTATTTGAGCGAAGGAGGTTCTCAAGTTTATTTTTGAACATTTAAGAGGAAGAACACTGGATGATACAACTTGGAAACGAGCTTATGTATCAACTAAGTTTATTACATTAGTATGTTTACGAATATAATGATATAATTCCACTTGGGAAGTGGTGAAATTGTAATTGAAACCTTTATGATTTATATAAACAAGTGAGAGCCTAGTGTAACATAGAAGAGTCACACTTCCATGTACTGTATATACACTGCATTGTCACCTTTATCTACACGACTTACTTCACACTACCGAAACCACTAGTTAACCCGTAGTCAACTAGTAAGCATACGAGTCATGAGATGACTCATGATTGTCCCTGACTGGACAAGTACTGTCATGGCTGACGGAAGAGCTTCAACGAGCAGGTCGCTTACTAAAATGACTGAATCGAGTGGTGGATACAGCAGGCACAGCAATGTAGCCCAGGGTACTGCTGGAGGACTGTTGTCGGATTTGGAGCTGTCCAGCAGCAGTGAATGTGAAGAACAAGAGCCGTTTAAAGTTGTTAATAGCAAAAAGAAGAATAAAAGGAGGAATAGAGATGGTACGAGCAGTGAAGAAATATTTCCCACTTGATGGATAGGCGCAAGAAAATTGATGGTGTGAGTCATTCTTCAACCATGACCAGTACAACGAGTGTAAACCCCATTGATGGTTTAGATGGCAGCAACTCATCAAGGAGGCCATGTCTTTACTTCCCCAAGAATAATGGCATGGATTTTCATGATAAGGTAAAGTGGTCAGTTAGACTCGCTAAGCGCCATCAAGGGTATCAAGTGCTCTTTAAAGAAGGTAAACATATTCCTTATATTACTGTGAAGGATAAGGAAGCAGTTAGAGATCTAACTACAGAAGGTTTTGAGAATGTAGTGATGGAAAAGCCTGTGGAGTCCATTGGGAAATGTACGAAGATCATTCTTTTTGATTATCCTGTTTACCTTGACCCCGAGGATGCGTTGGCTGACGATAGTTTTTTTTTCGGCCAAGAGACGTGTAATTAAAATTGATGGAGAACTAGTACCAAAGCAGCAGCGCAATTATATCCCGTTTGGGATATAAACGGGTTGCTGTCTACAACGAATCTCCAGTAATATGCTATAAGTGTTGCAAGTGGGGGCACATGACGTGGAAATGCCATAATGGTTTTCGGTGTAGATTCTGTGGAAAAATGCATGAATCTAAGGTATGTGGAGATAAAATTAAGGCAAAGGAGAAAATTACACCCAAATGCTGTAATTGTGGGGGGGCTCACAATGCCAGCTCGTGGGTGTGTCCTAAAAAAACGAAAGTTCAGCAATTGCAATCACGAGCTCAGCCCACTAATCAAGAGGATGAAGGTGACACTGTAAAGAGCGATATTGCAGAGACACCAAGTGCTGTAAATTTGTGGGAAAAGCGTATGGAAATACGAAATGCAGCAGCACAGAAGAATATAGGTAACGGGGGCAATAACCTTACAGCCCCTAACATTCTAGAAGAACTCCGTAAGGAGATTGATGAGCTCAAACAAGCAGTAATGGATATGAAGAAATGCTTGGTGAATCTTGTGCCATATAATGATGTTGCTCTTGTTAATAAAGATAGTTCAAAAGAAAATGAAACAGTAGTAGAGATGGAATCAAATATTGTGTATAGCAATCTAGAGCAAAATATTAATCATAGTCAGTTAGGAAATAAAGTTGGTTCGGTTTCTAAAGAGAATGTAGTATACACGGAAATGCTTGTTGACCTGAAGAACATTCTTTTGTTTTGAAATTTATGGAAAATCCAAGGGACGACGTCAAAAAGAATGTTCTTATTTCGGTGAAGATTATGAGGGGGAAAATTTATTCTAATGTATCATAATGTCAGCTTAATTTTCTGGAATGTTAACAGTTTGAAAAAAGGGTTAACGTATCTTCATGCATATGTTCATTCTAGTAGTATTGATGTCATAGCTTTGCAAGAGGTTGGGACAAACGGAATATCTTTGCAAGTTAGAGGTTATCAAAGTTTTCAATTACCAGCTGATTTGACTGTAAATTGTAGATGTTTGACGACTTATATCAAAGATGATATTCCAGCATAATTTCATTCCGCTCTAAAAATAAACGGTACCGAGTATTTGTGTGTTAGTATTACGCTTCAAGATGCTACACTGTTCATTATTAATGCTTATGTGCATGCTGATTCAATGACAGTTGATGATCTGCCGGACATTATTTTTTCTGATAATTGTTTACTAATTGGTGATTTGAACGCTAGGCACATCAATCTTGGCAGTAGAGGTTCTCAAAATCACAATGGAATGGTTCTGAAAAATATCTTAGACTTTATAGAAGATGCTAGGGTCCTTGCAGCTGGTGAGCCGACACATGTTAAAGGGGGTAGACTTGATTATGCAATACTTTTTAATATGTTAGATGTGCATGCAAATTTGGATATTGTGGATACGCTTTTGAGTGATCACTTTGCAATTAAAGTGAAGCGTTCATTTGAACAAAAAATTAATGTTAACAATAGAAAAAGGTATACAATAACAGTAGGCCAACATAGTGAATTTGTAGCAAAAGTCGGCGAGTGGTATAAAGAGTACAAAAAGCTTGGAATTAAAGATGAAAACATATTTTATGATGATTTGTTAGGAGTGATTGATTCCATTTTGAATAAGCCAAGGGAACAGTATGGAAATACCACAAAACCTAAGCCTAGGTATTATAATGGTAAGATTGTAAAGGGGTTGAATAAGTTACTGAGGAAATATCATAGTAAGTGGAGTAAAGATCCTAGCAATGAAAAACCCGGGTAACTCTGATTGAAGTGGCAGAGTGTACAACAGAGTTAAATCAGAAAGCCAGAAGTATGTATTGGAGTGGTTTTTTTGAGAGAGATTGCTCAATCAAATTCTTTGAATCAGGTTTGGGATGGTGTAAACAGGGTAAGAGGAGTCAAGAAGAAATTTAATGTTCATCCCAATCCAAACGCCAAAACTAATGAACTAATGAATAAGTGGGCGTATGCATCTAATTGTGAGTGTCTCCCAAGTAATGCTCAGATTTGCTTGAGGAATTCAAGATCTATGAGGCGAAGGTTGATGAATATCCAAAGCACTGTAAGTGAGGAAACCTGTGTTCCTTTTATTAAGGATGAAATTCTGAATGCTTGTCATGGGTTGCGTTGGGCCTCCCGCACAACCCATCCCAAATGTTTGTTTACGGTAGAGATAAGGTAACGTGTAGGGGGGGGGGGCAGGCCAGTGAGACAGTGGTGTACTGTTCATAACTTCACGCCTCAAAAAAACCAATTTAGCCAGTGGGCTTTAGACCTTGGGTTAGAGAAGACCTCCTGCTCCGCGGACTTAAGATCAGGGGCCATACAGTCCTACCAGTGCTACGGGTCTGTGTGTGCAAAATCCCGAGATTTTTTGTTAAGTCCAGCGACAAGTTAACACATCCTGTAAAGGAAGTGATCAATGGTGAGGGCCTGTTTGCTACAAGAGCACTCCAGGCCGGCCTAATAGATCTAAACGATTAATTCACCAGGTTGACAAACTCTCCCTTATAACTTACGGTACTGTGGCGTGAATGTGAGTGACTGACCTATCCATGCAAATTATAAGTCCAGTGTATGGAATTGTGCCAAATAAACGTAAGTGCAATCATCTGCCCGTATCTGTGATCCCTCTATTATCATTATTACCAAGGGTAATGACTCATTGGTTATGACAAAGTATAACCAATAACTTAGATGGATGTTGGAAGTTAGTGGAATTCATTAAATCATCATTTATCACGTACATAACGCATTGAATGCCGGAAGCAGAGCAAAATTCTACGTAGTGATACACCATAATCTCTTGGGTGAGTAACCAGTGTGAAGGTATCCGAGTTCTACGGGAAGAAAGCCACTTTCCTGCATTTAAAACGTAACAATGCTGTAAAGAAAGGGAAGTCTGGTGCTCCTGGCAGGAATGGTCTAACTTATGATGTTATAAATTATCTTATAAGTATGGAGGACAACCCAATTCTAGATCTCTTTAATTTGTCATATGAAAATGGAAGACTGCCAGTGAAATGGAAAATGTCTATCTAAAATGATGGAGCGAATGGTATTAAATAGATTATTGTATAAAATTGATGGTCTCTTGTCCAGTAATTTGTTTGGATTTTTAAAGGGTAAAAGCACTACAGATTGTGTGATTAAATGTCTTAGTAATGCTAATGTCAACTGTAGACTGTTTGTAGACCTTAAAAGTGTCTTTGATAAGGCAAATAAGGAAGTGATCTTAGAAAGTCTTGTAAGTAAAGGTATAAAAGGGAAATTATTAATGTGGATTACAGATTACTTAACTAACAGAAAAGCGAGTGTCTGGTTTCAAGGTCATGAATCGGAAGAAAAAAGTCTAGGGTTGGGTACCCCACAAGGTGGCGTTCTTAGCCTTATGCTTTTTATAATTCGTATGGACAGAATAGCAAGTTACAAATTCCAGGGCGAGTCCCAAGTAATCATTTATGCTGATGACATTCTGATCCAATGTAAGAATGAGGAAGATATGTCTAGGGTCATTGATCAGCTGCAGTATCTTTGTCTCTCCTTGGGGCTGGTCATTAATGAAAATAAAACCAAATTTCAGTCAAGGCATTAAATGGAAAAGAATTTTGGCTAATGAAATAAAATTGCAAAAAGTATTCAGTTACAAATATCTGGGAATGTTTGTGGGTATAAATAATAATGTGAAGGATCAAATTACTTATGTCAAAAATATATGTACAGCGAGGCTAAAACCTCTGAAAGTTTTGTCAAATAGAGCAAATGGTGTTGGTATACCAGTTTTAAGATCTATGTACTTAAGTACAGTTAGGAGTATCATTGATTATTCAGCTCCAGTTCTAGCTTCTTACTCTGGAAAATATCTTAGGCCATTTGAGTTTATTCAGAATGAAGCAATGAGGATTGTGCTTGGTTGTCCAAGGACAACAAGAATAGAGATTATGAGGATGGAGCTAAATGCCTCGAGCATAATACACAGAATTAGGGAGTTGACTGTCATTTCTACTCTAAGGTTTATTAGGCGTGGTGATGGGTATCTGAAGTCTGCTGTTGATAAATTTACTAATGCAATTACTAGTAATTTTAAGATGAATACTTATACTAAAAAACTTTGTCAGATGTTATGTGAATATAATATTGTAGATTTTTGTGTACCTTTGCCAAACAAAGTTTATTTGAAACCTTGGAGAGCGTATCTGTGAGAATTGATAAGCTAGAGTTAAAAAGAATATGTAATCCTTTTGAGTTACGGCACATATTCCTTGAGAAAATATGTGAGTACCATAAGGAAAATGTTATTCATATGTGCTGTGATGGTTCAGTTAATGGGAATCGGGCCGGATGTAGCATTGTTATTAGGGAATTTTTTGAATATGGTATTAGTGTTGAAGAAAGAATATCCAAGAGAATTGGGGATAGAAGTTCCAGCACCACTGCTGAACTTTATGCTATATATGTGGGACTTATGAATGCCTTTGTGAGGAAAAAGACAGTTTTTGGGTTTGTTGATAGTCAAAGTGCTCTATTTGCTCTAAATTCTAAAGTGCCTCTTGATGATGATTTAGTTTTAAAATGTAAGAAGTGTATTCAGGACATAAAATCACTTGGATATGATGTTAGTCTTATGTTGATTCTATCCCATTGTGGTATTTATATGAAAGAGGTTGCTGATGATTTGTCTAAGCAAGGGTGTGGCAAAGAAATTGCGGAATATGATTGCATTTTGGGTATTAAAGAATAAAATCTGGAATGGTAAAAATCCGACAGCAATGGGAAATGGACACTATTCGGAAAATTTTGAACAACGGCAGTAGTAGTTCGAAATTTTATGTTCGCGTTATGAATTCTACAAGTTCTACTTATGGTAAGGCCTAGGTTAAGTATGATACATTTGTGATGAGGCTACGCTTTGGATACAAATATTATTGGCAATATATTGAAGGAACTGATGGCATTCCTTGTAAACTGTGTGGCTATGTAAAGTCTCATGCATTATATCATTACATTATGGAATCTAACTGTTTATCAGAATTTAGGGGTGGTGGTAGTACTGATATTACAGAGATGGTTTGTTATTTAGTAAACAAAAATATGGTTAAGTATATTATGAAAAAATGCTGTAAGTTTAACATAAGATTGTAGATTTTATGCATATCTATTTGTTGCATACATATCTCATTTATGATTAGTAGACTGTTAAAGAGCTCTTGATGTAATTCTCAATAAATGTTTTGAATTTGAATTTGAATGAATTTGTTGGGGCCGCCACCTATGACAGGTGGCGTCTTCCCTAACACTGGGGTTCTAGAACAGTCCTACTCTCACCACCTCGGCCAGAGCGCACCCAACCTTCATAGCGAGTGGACGTGCTACGCGTCGCTCCCTGCTCAGTTCAAATCGCTGACCGTTACGACTGTCTGCCTTGTTTTTCGCGTTGGGTCCGTTCTGACTGCTTTATCATGTAGTTGTACATGGATATCATTATTCTTGTACACTGCGCTTCTTACCTGTCATATCCTTTCGCCTAGAGTCCCTGCTGTTTGGTAACGACGCGAACCCTGCGGGCAGAGCCTCAAGGGGGGCCCTCAGAGGGCTGCTGAGTCGAGACAGTAAGGGTGGCAACAATTTCTGTTAGGGATTCGACAGTGCTTCATAACCTGTCACTGCTAGGTGTTAGGGCTTGGCTAGGCCCCCGCCAGGGGATTGTCTGTTCACCCTACCCCCAGACCCGTCTTTACTCGCCCAGCAAGCGGACAGAAGGAGCGGCCTCCATGGGATTTAGCTGAGGTGGACAGATTAGGTAGAATTTTCATTCATTCATTCATGTATGTTACTGACCATGGCCAAAGTGAGAGTGAAGATCTCCGGAACCCCGACCCAGGGGTCTCGGATAGGGCTAAAAAGGCTATTGAGCGACCTAAGGGTGAGGATAAATAGACTTGTGGATCTGAGAGATGACTACATCATCCTCACAGAAACAGATGAAGATGCTGATAAACTACTTAAGTCTAGTGCCATGAACAAAATGAAAACCAACGGTTACGAGGTCATTGTCCCACGGGAATACGGCGCCAAGCTCACCCTTGTATGTAAGAAGTTAGACAAAGATGTAGTGGAAAATAACGCAGAAGAAATGAGATGAAATACAAAAGCAAAACAATGTTAAGGTTGTGGAGGTGTATCCTATGTATGCCCATAATATAATCAAGGTTCGCTTTGCAGACACAACGGATGCAAAAAGAATGAAGGAGAAAGGGCTCTATGCATATGGCACTTCCATCTCATCCCACCAAATAGAATATGAAAAGTATACGCCCATCCAACAATGTATGAAGTGCTATAAATTCAATGACCACATGACCAAGAACTGCCCCATGCAAGGGGTCATATGCTCTGAGTGTTCATCTGATCAGCACTTCTACAAAGACTGCCATAGCACCATAAAAAAGTGTGTCGTCTGCGAGGGTGACCACAGGACCTTCTATGCCACCTGCCTGGTCAGAAAACAGGTACTTCAAGAAACAAAGAAGAAACTGACCGAAATAACCAAACAAAAAGAAACCAGGGAAATTTCTAACACCATAGAAAGGACCACTCAGTCGACGATCATGGCTTACAGCCAAACCCTAAAAGACGCTCTAAAAGAAACTCAAGCAGACTCCCAAAAGCTTAACAATGTCAGCGAGACCATGGAAGTCCTGCAATCAGAGATAAGAACCATCAAGGACTCAATAAAACAGGCAGTTACTGAGTCACTGGGCGCCATGAGAGACGCAGTGGCCGAGAGCATCAGGAGCATCTCCTGTCCACAGCTGGACGAGTCCAAAGCCACCACTATATACTTGTCTTACCTGCATGCCCATCACATGAGCATGGTTCATCCAGGTTCATTCTCGAAACAACTCAACGAGACACTAACCAGGAACAACATTGCACCTGTTGAAATAAGGGACAAAGTCCCTTCAAAAGAAATCCTTAAGGCAGTAACCCACTCAACGACTTATCGACGACCTCAACCCACCCCAGAAATAGACCATGATCTCCTTGACTTAGGCATAAGTCAGTATAACCGCAATCCCGACGTGGCCAGTCAGTCCCCCTGGGATCACAGCTCCAACGACACCGTAAATGCCCGCGATCCCATTACATGCACTCCCAGCGACGACAGTGACCATCGGACTGCAACCACAGTCAATGGATGCGACCAGATGATGACGACTCACTCCACAGAGGAACAAGACCCTCGAGCTGCAGCGTCAGTTGATTATCAAGATCTGAACACCTTCCTGTACACGGGTGACGAGAAGTTCGAGGGCCCGCCATTGACTGACAAGCAGATGTCCGAAGGTTCTGCTAAGAAGTTCCGTCCCCCTAGAAATGGCAGAAGCCGAGCAAACACTCCAAGCGACGCCCCAAGCTACAGTCTCCGAAATGGCAGTCGTTAGTAGGATGAAAATTGTCCAACATAATGTCCTACACTGGTCTCTTAATAGGCGTAACGAACTGTCTAACTTATACTCTCAATTAGACCCAGACATCATTCTGTTAAACAGTACGGGCATAAAGGACGAAACTAAGCTGAAAATTTTTGGCTACACTGTATACCAGAGGAACATGACGGGTGAGCTGAACGATCGTGTCGCTGTGGCCGTCAGGTGACGGCTGAGTCACAGAGTGTTGCCAGACTTCGAGGATTCAGTTATGGGAGTGCAGGTGGAGACAAATAGGGGACCTGTTATCATATGCACAATGTACCTACCTCCCAGACGTCCTTACTTACCCGAACAAGACCTAAACCAGTTGCTACGCCACAGAAAACCAACATACATCATTGGGGACTTAAATGCGCGCCACGCCATACTAGGACACGGTAATGAGAACAACGTCGGTATGGCGCTGTATGACAACATCAGAAGGGGAAAACTGCAACACCTCGGGCCAGATTTCCCGACATTGATCAGACGTGCCAGTGCCACAACACCCGACATAATCCTCTCTAACAACGAGGCCGTCCTGAACAGGCACGTTACCGCCGGACCCATCAGTACCAGCGATCACCTGCCAGTCGTCGTGACGCTCTCAGCCAATCCCATTATGATCCCCGCCAACATCAGGTCAAACCTCAAACGGGCAGACTGGGACTCCTTCAAGGAGTATCTCAGTCTCAAGCAGGGGAGAAACCTGGAAGAAGCCAGCCCCAATGACATCGACGACGCGGTCAAACAATGGTATAAGGATGTGAAGACGGAGATGGACAACAACATCCCGACCCCCACCCACAGGACCATTCCCCATCCTCACACTAGTCACCAGCTGAGGCAGCTCAGTGTCCAGTACGCTCACGTGAGACAGCTAGCCAGTATCCGCGGGTGGACGCAGGAGCTGAGAGACCGGTACCAAGAGCTACAGACGGACATCCAGCACGAGAGCAAACGTCTACATAAACAAAAGTGGGCCGCCTTGGTGTGGGAGGCAGCCAACAATTACCGCGATTCTGCTGCATTCTGGAAAGGGATCAAGCGACTGATGGGTTCCACCTCTAGCAAGGTCCCTTACCTGCTCGACCAAAACAACGTAAAAATATTCGAGGAAGAAAACCAAGAACAACTACATCGGCGATATTTACGAAAGATCTTTACCATTAGTGAACAGGAGAACGAGGGCTTTGACAGGGAGTTTGAGGAGGACATTTTAGGTCAGTTGCAGGACCATCAGCACCTGCTCCAGCCGCTCCCAAGGACTGACTTCACTAGACTGGTGGACGGAAGCTACCTGACGGAGCGCATAGTTCCTGCAGATGTGTCAGCCGTCATAAAAGGGTTTAAAAACAAATCACCTGGTCAAAGTCACATTAACAAGAAGATCCTGGCTCAACTCCCTGACAACATGATTGAGAGGCTTGCTCATATATGCAACGCCTGCCTCGCCTCTGGATACTTCCCTAAGATGTTCAAAATCGCCGTTATTCGCCTCATACCAAAAGCAGGGAAGCCTCCAAACAAAGTCGAAAACTTTCGATCAATATCGCTGCTAGAGGTACCTGCCAAAATCTTCGAAAAAATAGTCAACAAGCGATTGCGGATGTATCTGGAGGACGAAGACGTGCATAATCCCCGCCAGTTCGGCTTCCGCCAGTACCGAGGCACATCCACCGCCATAGCTCAGGCCTACGAGCAGATCGCCAATGCCATGACTGGCCGCCTGCAGTGCAATATAGTACTGAGGGACGTCAGCAAGGCGTTTGACAAAGTTTGGCACGCAGGGCTGCAGTATAAGATCATACAACTAGGGCTACCTGAAAATCTGACGCGCCTGCTGTGCAACTTCATTATGGACCGCAGAGCCAAAATCAAGATGCAAGAACATTTTGGAGAAGAATTCTCACTATCGAGCGGCGTGCCTCAGGGTTCTTGTCTCTCACCAACCCTTTACACACTCTACACGGCTGACCTGCCACCCCCAATCGTCGGCAGCGAGTACGTCATGTATGCCGACGATGTAACACAGATCGTCACCTGCCCAGGAAGGTCCACAGCAAGGATGGCGCGACTCACTGCTCGGGCAATAGAGGAGATCTCGGAGTATGAAAATAAATGGAAAATAAAAACAAACAAAACGAAACTTGAGGTCATACCCATAGCCAAATTCAAGCCGGCCCCACTGATGATCGACGACGAAGAGATTGAGTACTCTAAACAAGGCAGGTTGCTCGGCCTCATCATTTCTCGGACGGGCATCATTCCCCACGTGAAGGACAGACTAAATAAAGCCAAAGTCGCCGCAGCCAAATTAAAACGTTTTAAATTGATGCCTGAGAAGATACAAGTTCACCTGTACAAGGCGCTGGTGAGGCCTGTGTTGGAGTACCCATCTATACCACTCGTCACACTCGGGAAGACTAGACTACAACAACTACAGAGCTTCCAAAACAAGTGTTTGAGGTCAGCCAGTGGCCAAGCGCCACCCTACCAGGAGACAGTGGAAACCATCCACCTAAGAAATATAACAGAAGCCCTCAACTTCAGGTTCCATCGCCTAGGGAAGAAGGTTTGGGACAAGCTCCTGGACGACCCTCACAGCCCAGACCACCTACGCTGGGAAGACATCAACGGAGGGAGACCCCACGCCTGGTGGCCCTGGAGTCTGCCCGCACTACAACAACCCAACCCGCGATCCATCTATGTCCGCCGCAGTGATCCACCTTAGATTAAAACTTAGATGATATAAATTCACATTTAACAAGTCACAATCAAGTGAGTCCATAACGTAATACAGTATAAGATGTTAATAAACTTGTAATTGTAAAATCAATCTAGTCATTGTCTGCTAAAATAACAATTGTGCAACCTCATTCTAAATCCTAGGATAGCTTAGTTAGCCAACAAACTCTGTAATATGTAAAACAAGGGGTGTCGTCCCCCTCTACTTAACTCATTAAACTTCTTTTCCAACCTTTCCCCCCACGACTATATGTTGTGACTTCTCCATCCCTCATGTCTGGCTGTGCCTTGAGCCCCAGCATGCCTTCCATCCTTTCCCCACCTTAACCTAAAAAAAAAAAAAAAAAACACCTCAGAGACTGGTTCTCCCTGCCTACTCTGTCGTGAAGTTGAGGAACTTCTTACCTACACTCTGCCTGTGCACAGCGGGATCTACTGGCCAGCTATTTGTAACCTGTGATAGTACAACTGAGTACAGTATTTTTCACCTTTGTATATGTGTTTTGTGTTAATTTTGTTTTAAGAATATTATATAAAAATAACTTGCATATTTTTTCAAGTCCTATTACACTGGGCAGCATTTGAAAAAAATATCATGAGGTGCGGGGTTTCTTAGCTGATTTTTTATGTATTTTGCGTGCTGATTCCAAAATTGCAATTCATTTTGCCCAATCAGGTCAGATTTTTATGCTATGGGAATGAGGAAAAAATCGGAATTCTTAAATATGATGTCAAAATTTTTATGCAAAATATATCATAAGAAATGTAACCACAACACATAGGACCAAAATATGTCAACTACATAGATGCCTTTACAGTTAGACATGCATAAATGGCTGTCCCAGAGAATTTCTTTGGTGGTTGGTGTCTGGGGCGTCCCGTTTCAGACACCAACAGTAGTCGGCGAGCATGTTGATATCCCAGCGACCCTGGTACCGCTCCTCCATTTCACGGATATCTTGATGGAAGCGTTCCCCTTGTTCCTCACTCACATCACCACAGTTCTCTGGAAAGTAGTTCAAGTGGGAGCTGAGTGAGTACATCTTGATGGACATGCGTGCACCAAGAACTTTGTAGCTCAGAAGTACGTCCTTAACAACTAGGTCATACTCTGGACTTCTGTAGTTGCCAAGAAAATTGGAGACAATAGACTTAAAGACATGCCAGGCTTTCTTCTCATTTACATCCATGCTGCAATCAAACTTGGGATCTTTGAAAAGCTCTCTGATCTGAGGGCCATCAAAAATTCCTGCATTCAGCTTTGCCTCACTGACTTTTGGAAATTTTTCTTTCAGAAAATTGAAAGCCTGGCTTTTTTTGTCCAGTGCCTTTGCAAAGTTTTTGAACAGACCGAGCTTGATGTGCAGTGGCGGAAGAAGAATGTTCTGCTGATTCACCAGGGCATGGGCAACAACATTGTGAGAACCTGGAGTAAGTCCACTTCTTGCAGGCCAGTCACGTTGCATGTAGTGCTGCTTGTCTGCTCGACTATCCCACAGACAGAGGAAACATGCCATGTACCACCAGATGAAAAAGAAATTTAATTGTGAAAAAATATATGTAAAAAAACACCGACATATACTCTTTTCCTTTGCGTCACGGCGGACATTTAAATGGCCGGCGAGCACGTGGGTATATTTAAATGCATCGTAAGGGCATTAAAACTGACCGAAATCTTTTCTGTGAGGCTTGCCAATGTCTCGGATGATTTTTTTAATGAACGAATATGAGGACCCCATTTTGAGCGAAAAATGCCAATATTTTACCTGAATCTCCGCTTAAAATGCTATAGCACAAAATTCTGACCTGATTGAGCAAAATGGATAACATTTTTGAGATCAGCATGCAAAATACACACAGAAAAGCTTAATAATACACAAACCTCAAAAACTATGCAGGGCAGTGTTATTTATGCTGGGTTGGGTGTTGTCATATCAACCATGAGTGTGGTGTCAAATATTCAATTAAGCCAAGTAATGCTATAATATCTAAACCTACAGTGAAATTTATAACTAGAAAAGTTCACAATACAAACAGATTGTCATTTGTTAAGTAATTGGACATAAGTATTACAAGGTATTATAACTAAATAATTATATTAAAAAGCTCCTAGACACACACAGGTAAAGAAATCATTTAAATTTGGGGATTAAAATTAAAGTAAACGTTAAAGTAAAGAAACTTAAGACATTTGCCTTCTTAGTTGCTCAGTTTTCCGTAACATATGGGTTGCCTGTCATAGGAGCTGATTGTTCACTTACTGTTTGTATTGAGTTTCACTTTGTTTCAAATTAATTACTTCGGTATTACTGTTTCAACTCTGAAATAAAACTTGATGTTACATGACAACAGTACAGGAAAGTCCTTAGTGGGTATTATGTAATATTTCTGGCTGTTTTGGTAGTCCAAGTTATATTTATCTGCTAATACTTTTCTCATTGTTTTTTTTTTTTTTTTTTACGGGAATTAGCCCACCCGGGCACAGGCCAAACGACCCACAACGGAGCCTGGGGGGCGAAAAAAAAAAGAACGGAAAGACTGAAAATATAGAAAAAAGGTTATACTGTATTAATCTACACCACGAAGATGCCGGAAAACCAGCTTTTTAAAGTGAGACAGATTGTAAGAGCATGGAAACACAGAAGAAGGCAAAGCATTCACAGTTTGGCTGTGTGAGGAAAGAAGGAGGTACTATAACGGTCGGCACCGTGGGTAAGACGTGTTACGAGCCCACGGCCTTGCCGGCGGTACACAGGTTGCCAAATCCACCGAACATTGACCGTTAATGTACCTGTAAAAGAGAAAGAGTGAAGCAATATTGCGGCGAAGAGAAAGGGAATAGAGATTGTCGACTAAAGGAGGAGAGTTAATAAGAAGAAATGCCTTTGATTCCACCCTATCTAGCAGTAGGACAGAAGAAGAGCCACCCCAGATATGAGAGCAGTACTCCAAGTTAGGAGCAACTGTTCAGGAGTGAAGTAGCTACGGCATCTGTACAGCCCCAACTTTCGAGAGGCAGCTTTAGTTATATTAAGGATTAAGTGATTTCCAGGACATATTGGAGGAAATGGTGAGGCCTAACATATTTTTTCAAAATTTGGCAGGATGATAGCGTCCTGAAATGTAATTGGTGGGAGATCGTCTAATTTAGAAAGTGTAATTGATAAATATTGAGTTTTATTACTATTAAATTTAACCAAGTTTGTACCTCCCCATTCAGAGATGCTGCAGAGATCCGCATCGATAGAAGTAATGATATCAGCTCTAGAAACAGAACTAGTTTGAGAGTTAGGAGGAAGCGCAAAATGTGAAGAAGAGTGAAGAGTAGAATCATCAGCGGAAGAATGGATACAATTAGTTGTAGTGTGAAGTAAAAATCATTGATAAAGAGAAGGAAGAGAGAGTAGGTGAAAGAACAGAACCCTGTGGGACACCACTATCGGGAGAAAAAGAGCGAGAAATCGATCCCTCGACAACAACTGCCATGGATAGGTTCTCAAGGAAGCTAAAGATTAGAAAACAAAGTGGGGGAGAAAAACCAAAAGAGGGAAGTTTAGATAGCAAAGACTTGTGCCATGCCCTATCAAATGCTTTGCTAAGAGAGGATGACCAAAGATGGGTGCAATAGGAAAGCAGATCACCAGTAGATTTCGCCTGGCGAAAGCCAAACTGGTAATTCGACCTAAGAGAAAGGCGTTCAAGGTGACGGAGAAAATGGGAGTTCAAAATAGTTTCGAAAATCTTAGAGAGGGGTGAAGTTAGGGCAATGGGGCGATAGTTAGAGGGATTAGAATGGTCACCCTTCTTCGGGATGGGTGAACCAAGGCATGCTTCCAAGAGGAAGGAAAAGTTTGGGTTTTGAGGCAGATGCGAAAGAGGCGAGCAAGCACACTCCCTTAAGCATATATGATACAGTATTCTGGCTAATATAGAGGAAGGACTTCACAGCAGCTTCCCCTGTCTCAGTAATATTAAGCTCGCCCAAGGCATGTGATAATTTATGCTAGGTTAGGTTAAGGTTAGGTTAGGTTAACTTTACTTTAACTTATAAATATAACTTTTTAAAATATTTGCCATAAATACGACCGTCTCACTATAAAACATATTGTAATTGCGGCGTTTATTAATTTGTTTTCTCTGAAAACAATTTTTTTTAATCCATGACAATATAATAAGGGCATATCAGGACTTAAAAGCCATTTCCTATTATTTTATGCATTACTGTACATTAGATTTTTTTAAATGACATTGGGAACATGTGAATTGGCCAAAGGAAATTTTTAGAAAAATGAATCGGCGAGATCGCATCTGGAAATTTTAGAATAAATTAGGAGACCAACATAGACAAGAGGCACAGGCAAGGTTGGAAGAAGTGCAAAGACGACGACACAGAAGACGACTCAGCAGAATTGTAGCTGGCCGCATGAACCCATTCACAGCAATGAGCGATGATGAATTTGTTGACCGATTTATGTTAAGAAAGGAATCGGTTAACAGTATCATCCAGCAAATTCAGGATCAGCTTCCTATTGCCAATAATAAGAGATGTAAGCAAAGCCTTCCTTAAAGTTCCATATTACAATACAAGTTATTTCTACTAAACGTGTATGGTTTAAACCATGGCCTATCCAGGTCAATATAAATAATAATAAAGCTACGTAATTATTACCATGTTAATCAATACGTACATTATTTCATGTTGCTCCTTGCTTCTTCTTACACACCTCAGCCTTAACTTTTCCAAATGGGTTAAGCCATTGAAAGAGGAATATTGGGATATTGTAGTTCAGAAATTAGGAGAATGTGGGCCTGGTGAGTTTGTCATTAATTCTTTTATCATTAGATGATTTCTTTACAGGTTGTCCTGTTCCTCCAAACCTACAAGTTCTATTAGCAATACGTTGCATGGCGACTGGAAGCCACTAAATAGCAATTGGAGACTGTTATGATGTGTCTCAAGCCTGTGTCAGTCTGTATCTTGCGAGGGTTTCGACAGCAATAGCAAGCCTTAGTGAACAGTTTATACAATTTCCTGCTGGCAATGATGTACACAAAACAGTACAGGCCTTTTACAATATTGCTACAATGCCGGAAGTCATTGGATCCATAGATTGTACTCATGTAGCAATTTTAAGGCCAACATGCAACAACCCTGAAGTCTTTCGATGTAGGAAGGAGTTCTTTTCAATTAATGTTCAGGCTGTCTGTGGACCAGAACTATTATTTTATAATGTTGTTTCTCGTTGGCCTGGTAGTGTACTTGACAGCAGGATTTTTGAAAATAGTTGAATTTGTGCCACACTTGAAGAAGGCTTGATGCCAGGACATTTCCTTGGTGACAGTGGTTATCCCTGCAGGAAGTACTTGTTGACTCCATTATTAAATCCTCGTGATCAACATGAGGAGGCCTACAACAGAAAGTACATAACAACAAGAAATACCATTGAAAGAGCTTTTGGGGTTCTTAGAGGCGGTTTGCCTATTTAGGATCAACTATTAAGATAAAGCTCAACACCACCAAAGCTATAATTGTTTCATCATACAAAAATCATTCCATACTATACTGTACTGTGCTGTACGGTACAGAATTATTTCCCATTATTTATATTTTTTTTTTTCAACTTGAATCTTTATTTTTACAAGCTGAATCTCAAAATCTGAATGCAACTTCTAATTATGTGCAAGTTGAATGTTGATCATTGTTTCTTCTAATTGTTTATCTACCAACTGCTGCCATGTTCTCCAAAATATTTTATTATTTTCTTCTTCTTCATTGGTTCTATTTTTCCTGATGGGTGGGTCATACTGGTTTTCATCAAATAATGACATTCTATTTTTATTTTTCTGAGAGGAGGTTGAGGGGCATGGTTGCCAATTTGTGTCTTGCAATGGTATGTCATGGCCTCTGCTGCAGGCAGGCTCTGGTGCACGATTTGTGAAGCTAATCTCTGACACAAGATTAGTGGAAGGCATGCTTTGAACATAGTAACTGTGGTCCCCCCCAATCAAATATACTAATAAATCATGTTCTCTCTGTGATATGGGATTTGCCCTGAATTCTTTGGAGACAAAAAATGTCCATGGCGAGAGGGCAGTACAGTATACTATTAATTTTGGCGCCAACGAAGATAAACGAACACACAGGACTAAGACGACCCATAATGCATCAGCGAAGTGGACAGTATTACCAGACGTAAAAAAACTCATCCCACACGAAGTGGAAGAGGTTCGAGCATTTGGAAATACCGCTTGAAAGAACAATCCCTTCGAAAAGAATCTTCGTCGGAGAGGGGAGATATTGTTTCATAATACGGGCGTAACTATCCTGCCAGCCCATTGTCGTCTTAATTGGCGATTACAATAGATATTTAATTATAAATAGTTTTAATGATAAACTTCTGTGAATATAAACAACTATAGCTAAACAAACCTATAAATATAGAAAGGTGTACACATAGAAAGGTGCACTTACAGACAGGAGTAATAAGATATTAGTGTAATAATGAACAGGTGTAATTGTATATTAGTGTTCTTATAGACTGGTTTGATTATAGACATTTCAAGGTAGAGAGAAGGTGTGCTTTACACAGATATACATACCTATAGTCATGTATAATTAAAGATAGGTGGACTTATAAACAAAGAAGTGTAACTGCAGGTAGGTATAATTAGACAGATATATTGTATTTACAGACAGATATAGCTACAGATTGGTGCAGTTATTGACAGATGTACAGTCACCTTCACTTGTGCATTTACAGGGGCTCGAAAGGTTTGTGCAGTGTGGCAGCGCCCTGTATGGTCGTTAGAAGAAAATTCGCAATTGTATTACGGAATCAAAGTAAAAAAAACATACAAATATATCAAATTAATATTTGTGGAATGTTTATATGTTTTATAAGAAATACATTAAATAGAGTACTATTAGACGGTATCTCTTGCCTATGGAACATGGCAAGGTGAAGTGTCGTAAGGAGGATGTGGCGTGGAAGGGGGTGGCAGCAGGGAAGGAAGTGAAGGCAGGTGCCCTTCTACCTACAGTCATGGTATCCATGAATGGTAAACTATTAGCACCCAATGGAAGCTTAAGTTCATATCTATTATTTTCCTCGTCTGCTATATTATGCAGATAACATTCATACTGTTCATGTTAAACTTTGGCCATAGTGTGAACAAGAGAAGGTTTGAAGTTAATTGCACTGATTTTTTATTCACACGTGCTTGTTAGTTGCTAAAACACTACTATACCAAACTAATAGAGTAAATAGAACACGTAATAATAATAATAATAATAATAGATAGTGCTTGCAATCTGTCTCGGTATCCGAGGTGCATGTCACGTCTGGTGGACTGTAAATGTAAAAATTACTTTTTCCAAGGACAAATAATTCACTTTCTATAAGCTACATCTATTTATTTATCTGTAAAGGAATCAGGGCCAAGCGAGGGGTGTGAATTGACTGATCATTTATAACATACTGTAATCAGTGTTTGACACTTTGTGTCATTTAATAAACATGTTATTTTATAAACCAGTGTGAAGGTAACATTATATGTTGAATATGTTTCTATATAAATTATGTGCGATGAAACAGACTTCATTCTTCTATCCGCAGCTGTTATTAAAATGGAAAAGTGTTGGCAACACTTGAGTTGTCAAAGCGACATTTCATATTTATTTGTCACAGGCGACAAGGATACATTAAAATGTTGTATTAATAATTCAATAAAGGGTGAAATAGGAACCGAGTCTGTGTGGGTAGAAATCACGGAAGGAAGAGAAAAACTAATTATTGGAGTGATTTACAGGCCCCCAAGTCTTGGCAAAGAAGCAGCTTAGCCCATATGGCACGAAATGAGTAGGGCAGGAAAATATAACAACCTATGCATTATGGGGGATTTCAACTTCAGAAATATTGACTGGGACAACATTGTTGGCGACTGTGAATCTGAAGACTTCCTAGACGCAGTACAGGACAATTTTTTGAAACAACTAATTACAGAACTATTACAAACCACGCCATCTATTGTGTCATGATCTAACTACCCAGCACTAACTACCCGAGCAACGCCATCTAGGGACGAAACCCGAGTATGACTAGTCTTAGTCACCACTCCGGGTTTCCTTTCTCTATATCCTGGTTGTTGCGTCACCTCCTCCAACTCTTCCTCATCAGCTCCGGATCGAGGAGAGTTCAGTTCACTCTGGGAAGTGACCACACTTAGATTACCTATCCTGGAAACCTACGGCACAGTGACTACCTACCATCTTCTTCAATAGTCAGCCCTACTCGTCAGACACTTCAGCACCGCACTTGAGTATTGTAATCCTATATTGCCTCCCACCTCCACTTGAGTCAGAATGTTGTATGTAAGGGTGGAAACGATCGTCCTGCTGGTTACCGCTCCTAACTCGCTCGTTTGCTGTTGCAGACTACACTTGGGATGGTTGGACAGAGGTGAGAACGGCAGCGACTATCTGCGTCACCGGCAGACTCAACCCAGCCGCCATACCGTCAGTATCTAGCTACCCTGCTGTCCGTCAAATTCTGGCTGTGATCTCATCATAGGTCCTGGACTCGTGGGCTGTGATCTCATCATAGGTCCTGGACTCGTGGGCTGTGTTCCCAGACCTTCACCTATCAACTGCTAACTCTCTGGTCATCTACCACTACCGCATACCACGACCGTCAGTTCATCACATTCCGTCTGTGCCCAGGTGTTCTCCTGCCTTTTCAAGACGTCGCTCGAGTGTATAGTTGAATGGTCGCTTCCCTACCCTGAGTGTGCATCACCTTTGTTCCACACCCTTCCCCCAGGGCCACTGCCTTAGGAAATATTTGTTCATGGTTTGATTCTATAATTGTTTGATTCCATTAATTGCTGACTCCCCTTTATTGTTCGATTTTATCAATTATTGACTCCATTTAATTGTTTGAATCCATTAATTACTGACTCCCATTATTTGTTTGACTCCCGTAATTATTTGAGGTTTGTTGAGCTTTGTGTTATATATTTTTTATAGTAAAGAGATGCCAATCTCAAACAGTTGTTTGTTATTCCTCAGAAAACCATGGTCCTTGACTTTCCTTTATTAAGATCCTGATTAGCCTGGTAAGGGATTTCTATCCCTAAGTCCCAGGCCTTTACATTGTGTAAATATGTATATACTGTTAAGCCAATGTTGCGTACGTTTAAGTTAAGTATGGTTAAGGGTAAATTATAGAAAGCTAGATATTTTGTTAAGGAATTTATTGTACTTTATTTTACACAACAAAAACTCTCATCCTTTGTCTACCCTTTTATAGTTAGATTGTCTTTGTTTGTTTAGTTTTTTTTTATTGATGTTGCCTGTTGGGATCTGGGTAGACTTTTAACCAGTTTCGAAATCCCCAACTCGAAACAAATGGCGACCGTGACAGGATCCGACCTTAAGTGCCATATTTCTTATCCCCCTTGTTAATTATTCCTCCCAGTCACTTCTGTTCACAATTGCTTTACTGTGGTTTAAAGTTCCCTTCATATGTGTGTGCATATATTGGTATTATCGTACAATAAGAGTGACAGACGTAGGATATTAGGTTCCGAGTGTCATAAGGCTTACCTGTTATCACACGGAGGCAGTCGTGTAGTAGGCTGTTCCATAGTCACTAGTTTAGGGTGAAGTGCTATCTTGGGACGCCCCTCTCTACCAGGACCCCATAATTATAAAGCCTCAATTATTGTTCTTCTCATTATCTCATTCGGGGTCAATAATAAAGTAACTCAAGGGTTGTTTATCCGGATCTTTATATTAATGCCGTAATACGCCCTTCCTGTTTCAAGTATCTTTCCAAGTCTCTTATCCTTATCTAAGGATCTTATCAGAAGAACAATTCATACGTGTAATTTCCCTAGGTATAACTTGGGTAGTTTCCCGGACTTTCTGGTTATCCACTGCCGTGATATTTTCTCGGGTAATTCACTTATCTTATCTTTTTGGCCATTAGTTAATTTATCTAGTTTTCTTAACAATGACCACCTCAGGTTTTGATCTCCAGGATTTTATTGAAAATCCTTCCGTATCTAAATTACGTGTTAATATCCTGAAGGAAGAATGGAAAGGAATAGCCACCTATTACAATATCCCATATTCACAGCAAATGACTAAGGAAGTGTTAAAAAATCAGGTAATTGAAATGTTGGTTCAACAAGAAGTTATAGAAGAATCCGCTGTTGACCAATTAACGCCCATGTCCAAGATACTTCAACCACTATCCACCACCCCTCCTCACTCAGAAAATGCCTCAGGTCTGGCTAGCCCTCAAGAAAAAACACAGAGTAAACGCCTTAGAACTAGAACGAGCTAGGTTCGAGTTCCAAATCAAAATGAAAGAACTCCAGTTGGAGCATAAGTTGGAACAGGCCAAGTTGGAGCATGAGGAAAAGTTGGAACAGGCCAAGTTGAAACAGGAGGTTAGACTGAAAGAACTACAGGTGAAAGAGATAGAAGTCACCTTAACATCGGAGTTTAAATCAAAAGAAGTAGCATTAAAAGAGAGACTAGCTGCTTTTAACCCTGCTAATGCTTCTTCCCTTGTTCCCGGGTTTGATGAATCCGATATGGATGGGTCATTTAGGACTTTTGAGAAAATAGCCGGGAAGAATGAGTGGCCTAAGGACCAGTGGGTGTCGGTGTTAGTTCCTAAATTATGTGGTAAGGCTCGTAGAGTTTATAACTGTTTAGACCAGACTGATGACTATGATAACGTAAAAAAGAATATCCTCACCTCTTATGCTATCACGCCAGATAGATACCGGCAGAAGTTTCGTAAACTAACTAAACCATTTTCACACACCTTTTATTGCATTTGCTCAAGAAAAGCTTAGGTTTTTCAAGAAGTCGTTAGAGGCTACAGAGACCTTCACATTTCAGGATTTGTTAAACTTGGTAGTCCTGGAGGAGTGGAAGAGCAAGATACCATTTCACATCATGAAGCATGTGGAGGAGCGTGGAGAGGTTAATTTTGGGCGTGGGGCTGAGGTGGCTGATGCGTACGCCTTGCTGGTGGAGTCACTGGGCAGTAGGGAACGTGGTACTTTCCAGCATGTTAGGTCCTCCTCTGATGATAACCTTGGGGACGTGAGTGGTAGGTCGAAAGGTCCCACACCTACCTCCCCAGATGCAACCAAGTTTTATTGTTCTTACTGTGAAAAAACAGGCCATACGATCCAGTCTTGTAAACACCCAAAGTGTCGAACTTCTAAAAGTAGTTCCCTGGATCCCAAATTCAAACCAATAGCAACCACCAATGTGGAAAGGCCCCATCAGGATCTCTTCTCTTCATTCACCTATGAGGGAAAAATTTCAATCATAGAGGGGTCTCGTTCTTTCCCTATTCGTATACTACGTGATACGGGCGCAGCACAATCTATCCTCCCGTTTAACGTCATTCCTGATATATCTACCGCATTTACTAATGAGTGTTCTAATTTCAGATCTCTCATCCCATTCTTCCTATCCCTTAGCTAAAGTGCTTCTCCAATGTCACTTGATTACTGGGGAAGTGCAAGTAGCCATTAGGAAAGATCCAATGCCTGTGAGCGGCATTCATTTATTATTGGGTAATGACTTGGTAGGAGATCTAGTGGTTCCCAACATAAAGACAGTCGACTCTCCTTTACCTGTCAACTCCACCACTGACCTTGAAGAAACTATTCCTCACCTTTTCCCATCTTGTGCTGTCACACGGTCACAGAGTGTGCGAAATGGGCCCTCTTCATCTAAAACCACCTCCAATATCTTCCTACCCACATAAGACCATCAGTAAGGATGAGCTCATTAAAGCCCAACAATTTGATCCATCTTTGAATAAACTTCATCATGCAGCAGTTGAGGGTAAAGATTTTAACACCCTTCCTTGTTTTTATTATCAGGAAGGGGTTTTGATAAGGGCCTATACACCTCCTGAGCTTACCCATCTAGACACGTGGTCTGAAATACATCAAGTGGTAATTTCCTCCTCAGTCAGACCAGCATTAATTGCCCTTGCCCATGATGGTATTTCAGGACATTTGGGAATCCTGAAAACATATAAAAAGCTCCTCCAACACTATTACTGGCCTGGACTTAGGAAGGAAGTGTCAAAGTACCTAAAATCTTGTCATATTTGTCAAATGGTAGGAAAACCAAATGAAAGTATACCAGCAGCTCCCATTAAGCCCATCCCCGTATTTTCTACACCATTTGAAAAGATTGTTGTGGATTGTGTGGGCCTATTACCAAAGACTAAGAATGGAAATCAATTCCTGCTCACAGTTATGGATACCAGTACACGTTATCCTGAGGCTTTTCCCCTTAAAAGCATCACTTCAAAAAATGTAATCAAACCTCTTTTGCACCTTTTCGCTTCAGTGGGCATTCCTAAAGAGATCCAATCCGATCAGGGCATCAATTTTACAAGCAATCTCTTAAAACAGGTGATGAAAGACCTCAGTGTGGACCATTGTACATCTTCGGCTTACCGCCAACAATCCCAAGGTTGCTTGGAACGGTTCCGTCAAACTTTCAAATCAATGCTTAAAAGCAAGTTTACTGGTCCCTATATAATTGCTAATAAACTATCTCCCCTCAACAATATAGTCCATACTCCTGATCACAGAAAAGATTCACAACTTGTTCACATTAATCTCATGAAACTTTACCATTCCAGGCAGTCAGAGGAAGACATCCCAGAGGCTATAAGCCTACCTGTATTGCATACGGCTTTGTCAGAGCCGGAGCCGGAGACAGATGACATGGACCTATTGGAGAATTTAGACTTCCCTCTACCTGAAGAAAACCCTGCTAACAGTCACATACTCAACAACTTGGATGAGTATTTTTCTGTTCTGAATACATCTCAAGCAAAAGATCTCACTAAGTTATTATCAACATTTCCTAAAGTCACGTCAGACCTCCCAGGGTTTTGCAATATACTTAAACATGATATTAAGCTAATCTCAGATGATGTACAACCCATTAGGCAATCAGCATATCGGCTAAATCCACAAAAAAGAGAGATTATGAAAAAGGAGGTAGATTTTTTGTTAAAACATAACTTAGCTGAGCCTAGTACCTCCCCCTGGGCTTCACCTTGCCTTCTCATTCCAAAACCCGATAGCAGTTTTCGTTTCTGTACCGATTATCGTAAAGTGAACCAGGTCACTGTCTCAGACTGCTACCCTTTACCTTTGATTGAAGATATAATAGACAGCATAGGCTGTGCAAAATTTACTACAACGGTGGACTTGTTGAAAGGATATTATCAAGTGGGATTCACGGATAGGGCAAAAATAATCTCAGCATTTATAACTCCATTTGGTCTTTTTCAATATTTGGCTATGGCGTTTGGCTTTTCTAATGCTCCGGCCACATTCCAGAGGGCAATCAATTACCTGATTCAGGACCTAGATGGGACGTTCGCCTACCTGGATGACCTGGTGGTGGTGTCGGACGGCTTGGACGAACATCTGGTGCGTTTGGAGATACTGTTCGCACGACTGCAAGAGACTGGATTCACCAAAAACCTGGCTAAATCTGCTTTTGGCCGGGCCTCAGTGACTTACCTGAGACATATCGTTGGGCATGGTATGGTGAGACCCAAGGACGCAAATGTTAAAGCCATCTTGTCCTTCCCCACTCCAAGGACGAGGAAGGAACTCATGCGCTTCCTGGGGATGTGCGGCTACTACCGTCGGTTCTGCAGTAACTTCTCCAGCGTGGCCGTCCCCTCACAGACCTTACCAGTTCTGCGGTCCCTTACATCTGGAACCAGAGGTGCGACCAGTCTTTCCACCGCCTCAAAGCCTTCCTTGCCTCCAAGCCTGTAGTCCACCCCCCTGACTACACCTTGCCCTTCCATCTGCAAATCGACGCTAGCGGTGTCGGAGTGGGGGCTGTGCTCCTACAACCCGGCCCAACCACTGGTGTCCTTCACCCTGTGACATACTACTCCACCAAGTTGAAAAAAAATCAGACCAACTACTCGACCATAGAGAAGGAGGCCCTGGCTCTGGTGTTGGCAATAAAGACGTTTGAATGTTACCTCCAATCTCGCCCACAAGCCACCCTAGTCATCACCGACCATAACCCAATCACGTTCATCCAAACCAACAAGACCTCCAACCAGCGAATCCTCCGTTGGGCTCTCCTCACCCAGCCCTATAATCTACAAGACCGGCACATAAAGGGGGTGGACAACCTGATTGCTGACTCCTTATCCCGAGCTCCAGTGGAAATGCAGCAGCTACTCTCCAGACGCACCAGGTGATCACCTCCTTCGCGCCCGCGCTACGGAGGTCTTTGGAGGGGGGGGTGTATTACGAACCACGCCATCTATTTTGTCATGATCTAACTACCCAGCACTACCGAGCAACGCCATCTAGGGACGAAACCCGAGTATGACTAGTCTTAGTCACCACTCCGGGTTTCCTTTCTCTATTTCCTGGTTGTTGCGTCACCTACTCCAACTCTTCCTCATCAGCTCCGGATCGAGGAGAGTTCAGTTCACTCTGGGAAGTGACCACACTTAGATTACCTATCCTGGAAACCTACGGCACAGTGACTACCTACCATCTTCTTCAATAGTCAGCCCTACTCGTCAGACACTTCAGCACCGCACTTGAGTATTGTAATCCTATATTGCCTCCCACCTCCACTTGCTTCAGATTGTTGTATGTTGCATAAATATGTATATACTGTTAAGCCAATGTTGTGTATGTTTAAGTTAAGTATGGTTAAGGGTAAATTATAGAAAGCTAGATATTTTGTTAAGGAATTTATTGTACTTTATTATACACAACAAAAACTCGCATCCTCTTATAGTTCGATTGTCTTTATTTGTTTAGTTTTTTTATTGTTGTTGCCTGTTGGGATCTGGGTAGACTTTTAACCAGTTTCTAAATCCCCAACTCGTAACAGAACCTACTAGAGGTGACAATATATTAGACCTAGTATTAACAAATATAGAAAATATTATCAGAGACATCACAGTAGGGGAAGAACTAGGTAACAGTGATCACAGAGAAATCAGGTTCACCCTAAATTGGGAAACGAAAAACAATGACAATATGGTCAGAGTCCCAAACTTTCTGTTGGCGGATTATACACTGGTCAACATAAAAAAAAAATCTCTTGGTTCTGGATCAAAAACAGTCTGATTCTAGTGTAATTGTATGTGCTGAACTCAATTATGACATTCGTATAGCTGTATCAGGCTCAGTTTTCCAGAACCAGCATATCTATATATTTAGTGTACCATGCTATTCATACAGTAATTTATATGCTCACTTATGCAATTATTTTGTCCTGATTTGTGCTTTTTTGTTTGCTTCAGTTTGCTGATTCATGATATTGCATATCTACACCTGCATGATTTGTAATTACTCTGAAATTAACAAAACATGGAACGTCACAAGTGTGTGAACGGTGCTGACAGTTTTTGCTACATATGTGGTGCCTTCACTCCTGGTAGCCTCAAGAAACCAATCACAAAAGCTGCTCGACTGAACTACAAAAGTTACTTCAAATGTCATTTGGGTGACCAAGACAAGAAATGGGCACCTCATGTAGCCTGTAAGTCTTGTGTTAACCACCTGAGCGAGCGGATGTGTGGTAAACGAAGTTCAGGAATGCCGTTTGCTGTACCAATGATATGGCGTGAACCTAAAGACCACAGTAGTGACTGCTACTTCTGTCTCACAAATATTAAGGGAATAAAAATCAAGACACGAGGCAAGGTACAGTACCCCAATATTGCTTCTGCAATCCGACCAGTACCGCACAGTGCTGAACTTCCAGTTCCAAATCCACCGACTGAACAAGAATTGAGTGATTCCGATTCTACCTCTACCTCAATGGAAAACGACTACCAGGATGACTCTGAAAATACCAGGCCTAAACTATTTACTCAAGAAGCGCTTCATGATCTCATGAGGCACCTAAACTTGTCAAAAGAAAAGGCTGAAGTTTTGGGATCCAGACTAAAGCAGCGTAACCTGTTAGAAGATGGAGTGCATATCACTACAGCGCGTTACCGACATGGACAGCTGTCTGCATTTTTCAAGATGGCAAACAACCTTTGTTATTGCGAGGACGCAGTATCTCTCATGCAACAACTCTGCAAGTCTGAAACATACAAGACAGAGGATTGGAGGCTGTTTATAGACTCAGGAAAAGACTCTCTGAAAGCTGTTCTTTTACACAATGGCAATCGGCTTCCATCTGTCCCAATAGCACACTCAACAAAAATGACTGAGAGCTATGAAACATGAAAATTCTGTTGGCCGCCATAGAGTATGAGAAACACCAGTGGAAGATATGTGGCGATCTCAAAGTCATCAGTTTACTACTGGGCCTTCAGAGTGGCTACACAAAGCACATGTGCTTTTTGTGCTTGTGGAACAGCAGAGCTGATGCAGAGCACTATGTGAGAAAGGATTGGCCGACAAGACCAAGAGATGCGCCTGGAAGGTTTAACTGTGCTCCCAATCCGCTTGTAGATCCAGAAAAGATATTTTTGCCTCCACTGCATCTAGAGCTCGGTTTGGCTAAAAATTTCATCAAAGCTATGGATCAATTCGGTGCTGGGACTCTATACTTATCTCAGAAACTAGGTGGTGTGGTTTCTGAAGCCAAGTTGAAAGCAGGTGTCTTGAATGGACCACAAATTCGTATACTAGTTAATGATAGCGAATTCACCAAAACATTGAACCCACTGGAGAAAAAAGCATGGGAATCATTTGTCAATGTGTCAAAGAATTTTCTTGGAAACTATCGTGCTGACAACTACAAAGAAATCGTAACAACCATGCTTCAGAATTATCATGCATTGGGAGCAAGGATGTCCTTGAAATTGCATTTTTTCCACTCTCATATTGAATTTTTCCCAGGTAACCTTGGAGACGTTAGTGATGAACACGGCGAAAGATTTCACCAAGATATCGCCATAATGGAGAGCAGATATCAGGGACAATTCAGTCCTAACATGATGGGCGACTATTGCTGGACACTGCAACGAGAAGAGAGCAAGCTGTACAAGAGAAAGAGTAATGTTCAGAAGCACTTTTAGAACTTCATACTTTGTCATTATAAAGGATTTGAACTTATGTTTTTTGGTACAATTTTTTATGAGCTTATCTGTGATAGGTTTAAAATTGTATCTTGCATGACGCGATAATGCTACTATATTTACTATTTTTTTTATTCTTTAAGAAAGTAGGTCTGATGGTAGAATGAAACATCCAATTAATATTCATTAATATGAATTTAGTCATGAAAGCACAGTCACATGAGATAATCTCATCTTTTGCATCACACGTGATGGAATATTAAATATTTGTACCTATTGAATTTTTTATAAAACCTGGTCTGATAGAACAAAACAAATATCAGATTCGAATTCCTCAATATGAAATTAGTTGTGTGAGCATGATCTCATATGTGAACCATTTTGGCTGTTGACCAGTGTATAATAGATCTTATCCATTACTATCCTCACTTTTTGAGACCTCAGGGGACCCGTGACCTCACAATCTCTGGTCTCTCAGGTCTGTTTAATGACGTGTGGTACCATGAGGCGAACTGTATAAAACCTTGCTCACTTGTGCACTAATTCAGTTTTCCTTAAGCAATCTTTGAATACAGTCGGAAGCTAGATAACTGGTTTCTATTTTTCATACAAATTTAGTTTAACGTTAGGTTAGGCTAAGTTAGGTTAGGTTAGGTTAAGTTAGGTTAGGTTAGGTTAGGTTCCAGTAGAGATGGGGGTTTTTGTCCGGTAGAGGTAGAGTCTTTGTCCTAGGGGTTTTTGTCCGGTGGGGTTTATGTCCGGTGGGGATTTTGTCCTGGGGTTTTCTGTCATAGGGGATTTTGTCCGGTGGGGTTTTTGTCATGGACCCGATCATCTTCTACTGCCTGTCGAATGTCGTCATCCTCCTCCACAGAAGTCACTCGTGGCCTGGGTCTCCTTTCTTATTACAACAAATATAACTAGAATGTCCATAAGATAATCATTATAACTTTGAATGTTTAGTAAATAATTCTATCTTTCCATAATGTGATTTAAGTTATGATGTTTCATTAATTATCTATTGCATACATTCATACATATTTACCTAAGACTTTTAAATTTCCAGTTTCCTACCAACCTACTGTAAGGTTCACTTCTGGACAATAGGCCAATAGATGCCCAGCCTTCTTGCAATGGAAGAGATGGAATGGCCTTCCTTGTGAAGACTAACAATCTGGCCACGTAACAGAAGACTTTCAGTGACACTTCACAATCTCCGAAATCACCACAATGCATCGGTTTGGCTATGCTTGGCTATCTCTACATCCTTATATGCAATTGGCCCCATTCAAAATGACGTCAAACAGTTTGGCTGTTAAGAAAGAATCTATCGTGCAAATGTAACCCTAATAACATTTGATTAGTCAGAGCTGTAACTAGTTGCTCTTTGGTTGTGTACTCCATATGACATTCCTTATTTACATAGAGTGACATAACGTTTAAGTTATTAAAACTAAATTTTATTTTAAAAACAATCTCCTAAATTTGACTCTGCGAAGATATATCTTGAAATGTTGCATTGGTAACCCAACGCTTAATTCAATGTTGCCATATTTTCCATTGCTAAAGTCACACTAGTTTTCAAAGGCACTTAGCTTTTCCAACTTTCAAATGTCATCAATATTAATAGCATGAGTAAGGTTAAGGCCTCTCGGGGTGGCCTTGGAAATTGGAAATTCGGTATATACGCCATTCGTCACCACGATACAACGATTACACCAAAATAAGAACATAAGAACATAAGAAAATAAGGAGTCTGCAATAGGCCGGTTGGCCTGTGCATGGCAGCTCCTGTCGAGAGTTACAACCACTCTCTATCATCCATGAATCTATCTAGCCTCCTTTTGAAACTTTCCATAGTTCCCGCACTTACTACAAAGTTGCTATGCTTGTTCCACTCGTCCACCACCCTATTTGTGAACCAGTTTCTTCCTATCTCCCTCCTAAACCTAAACTTATCCAACTTGAATCCGTTGCTCCGAGTCCTAGCCTGCTCGGATATTATAAGAACTTTATCTATATCCCCTTTTTTGATCAAGTTCAAGTTGTTTGGGATTGCTGGCCTCTTCGCCGTTAGGCTATTTCGGCCGAAGCTGATTGGTTGGACTTCTTTTTTTTCTTTGTTCTTCTTTTAGTTTTTACTTTCCATTCTTCTTCTTGTTCTTCGTCTTCTTTTTGATCTTGTTCTTCGTCTTCTTTTTGATCTTCTTCTTTCTGGTCTCTTTTTTCTGGTCTTCTGTAGGGATATCGGGTTCTCGGTTGTTCATGTCGTGGTTGTTTTTGTCTTGTTTGTTCTTTTCTTGTTTTTTCTTTTCTTGATTTTTGACTACAAGGAGAGCCTCCCTATAAGTCAATTTTTCTTTCGCCCGCAGCCTGGCCACCCTGCACTCCTCCCTCCACTTGGGACAAAGCCGGTCGGAGGAGGAGTGAGGGCCACCACAAGCCGCGCACTTCTTAACGGCCGCCTGGCAGTCAGCGTCGGTGTGGCCGGGTGCCCCGCAGCTAGAGCACACCTCGCGAGCACGACACTTCCTCGCCAGATGGCCATATTTCTGGCAATTGTAGCAGCGAGTGGGTTTTTGCTGTTGAGGTTTTACTGGGATTTTCTCCCAACCCAGTATAACGGAGCTAGGAAGTTCCTTAGGAAAACCAACCAGGGCAGTTGTGCTGGTCAGCTTCCTAAGTACTGAGAGCTGATCTCCAATCAGCTCGGCAAGTTCGTCTTTTTCGAGATACTCAATTTCAGAGTGGGAAATGACTCCCAAAACTAAGTTATCCTGAAGTAAGGCGTCAAACATGACGTCGACTCCATTGATAATCGTTCGGTGGGGTAAT
>CAUDMG010001913.1:0-177309 GCA_958450375.1 Homarus gammarus
TGTTACGAGTTGGGGATTTAGAATATAGTTATACGTCTACCCAGATCCCAACGGGTAACAACAAAAAAAAAACAAAGACAATCGGACTAAAAAAAGGGTAGACAAAGGATGCGAGTTTTCGTTGTATATAATAAAGTACCATAAATTCCTTAACAAAATATTCAGCTTATAAACTACCCTTAACCAAACTTAACCTAAACACGAACAGTATATACATAGTAATAAAACATAGAACAATAGTGAAGCAATGTGGAGGGGGGAGAGGCAATACAAGATTACAAATACTTAAGTGAGGAGCTGAGATGGCTGACGGGCAAGGCTGAGTATGGTAGAAGACGGTAAATAGTCACTGTGCCGTAGGTTTCCAGGATAGGTGATCCTGTGGTCGCTTCCCAGAGTGAAGTGTGTCCTCTCCTCGAATTGGAGCTGACAAAGTAGACTGAGGCGGAAGTGACGCAACAACCAGGATATGGAGAAGGGAAACCCGGGAGTGGTAACTAAGACGAGCCATACTCGTGTTTCGTCCCTAGATGGCGTTGCTCGTGGTGCTGGGTAGGTAGATGAAGACAATCGGTGGAGGGGTTCGTAACAACAGTATAACCTTTTTTTTCTATATTTACAATTTCTTTCTGTTAGGTTCTGAATAATAAGTTCTATATACAGGAGAGAACACAAACACCTGTATAGTTTTGTAGGTTCGGTTTACTGGATAAGAGTATGTACACAAAGGGAAGCAGCACTCTCCCCGGCTAGGCTCCTGCTGGTCAACTGCCATAGGCGGCGTATGGCAAGTGATACATTAACAGCTTCCATACGTCGCCAGGCACATTAATTAAGCATGTGGGATATGGTAATAACATTGCCACACGCTGCTAGCTAGGCTGAATAAATAAATACATAAATGGAGCACATACATAATATACATACATAATATATAATCCAGCATACATAATATACATACACCTCCCTCCCCCCTATACGCTCATAGCAAAGTCTTGAGCGAACCTTTTCTTTTGGATCCGTTCTGAGCGTCGAGGGACTTCATCACTGGGAAGGGTATGGGACTCAACACTGGTGGCGGAGCCAGCAGAAGGCATTGTTACGGGGCGGAGAAAACGGCGGTTCCTCCACCACACACGACCACTGGGTAACCGCACCTGGTAGTCCCGTGACCTGCCGAGACCCATAACTACGCCTACTTTGTCCCAACGTAGGGAGGTCGGGTCCTGAACACGGACTTGGGTGCCGACACTCAACCTGGGGAGAGAACGGGCGTGGTCATTGTAGCGGGCGACAACGTCCTGAACACGTTCGGCGGCTCGGCGATCACAATTCTCTATCTTGGCCTGCCACTCCTTGGAGAAGGATTGAGGGTGAGCAGGGACACAAGAACGAAGGGGGCGTCCATACAAAACCTGGGCAGGGGAGCGTCCGGTGTAGTTAGGTGTGTTGCGGAGTTCAAGAAGACCCCTGTCGAAGGCCTCGCAGTCAATGTTCCCAGAAGGGGCCACCTTAAGGATGAGGTGCTTCAGGGATTTGACAGCAGCCTCAGCGTGGCCGTTGGACTGCGGGTAATGGGGCGATGACAACACATGCCGGACTCCCCATCGGTCAAGGAACACAGCAAAGTCCCGGTTTGTGAACTGAGGCCCTCCGTCGGTTCGCAGGCGTACAGGAACGCCCACGTCACGGAAGTAGTGGCGGAACTTGCTGATGGTGGCGGTAGACGTCGTGTCATTACCGCACTTGATGACAACCGGCCAACCAGAGAGACGGTCGACGATAACGAGGAAGGACTTTCCTGACACACAGAAAAAGTCGGCCGACACAGACTCAAAGGGGCGGGTGGGGTTGTCGTCACTCATAAAGGGTTCCTGCTGCTGGCTGGGTTGTAATACGTGGCGGGGCTTACACACCTGGACAGCATTGGAGATGTCGGGGTCGATGCCAGGCCGGAACACAGTCTGTCTTGCACGCCGTTTGGTGGCCTCGGCTCCACAGTGACTGTCGTGGAGGCGAGCCAAGGCGTGAAGACTTGAAGCAGCAGGGACAACTACCGAGGGAGAGGTGTCACTGGCCAGAGGTAGGGGTAGGGCGGCAGCAGGGTAGTTGCTGCTCCCTTCGTGCACCCTGTTGGCGTGTTTTACCTCGAGAATCGGTGTTGGGAAGTCCTGGGAGATGATGGCCAACTCTTGGCAATGTCTGTAGGACAGCAAAGGAGTCGGGACGCCATTATGCACATCAATCCAGGCTTGACACGACCTGTTGCCAAAGGTGACGTGTGCATAGAGTGAACCTAGGGCCGGGGTCATCTGTGAACCATCTGCCATAAGCGGAGATCCTTGGGGGGCGGTCCTAGATCACTTGGAGAGAGCCCCAAGCATTGCAAATGCTGGGGACCGATGACTGTAGCATCAGCGCCGGTGTCGGGCAACATCTGAAGACGGGATGAAGCACTGCGGTAGGTCACAATGACACTGATGTACTGGGGGACTTTGGTCCTGGGACGCGGGGGGGAGCACACATTCCTAATGTGGCTCGAGCGTTGTCAGGAGTCGTCGTGCCTCTGATTGGAAGGCTGTGGGCGGCCCTCTCTGGTGGAAGGGGGCTGAAGCTTCCGCCGACGCGGTCCCTTGGGTTTTTTGGAAGGGCAACACTTGTCATAGTGGCCCAGACGACCACACACATTGCACTGGACGCGTTTGGCTGGGCACCGTACTGTGAGTGACCAGTGGCCCTTACGGTCACAACTGTTGCAGGTAGACTGAGCCGCTGGACACACCCGTGTTCCGTGCTGCTTACCACAGTTGTTGCAAAATAAACCGGGCGTGGACGTGGTGGGCGAAGGCGTAGGAACGGACTTCTTGTCCTTCTTGTACCGGGACACAGTGCGTACAGCTGTAGGGGGAGCACGGATGGCAGAGGTGGCACACCTGGCAGCCTCATAGGAGCGACATATCGTCAACACATCCTTAAGAGAAGAGGAAGAGTCGAGGGAGGTGAGGCGTTGGACAAGTTCCTCGTCCTTAACACCCATCAGGATCACCTGCCTCAACTGGGTCTCCTCGCACTGCTGGTGGTGGCCTGGACATATATCTACCTCTTCCGAGGCTCTCTTAAGACGCACGTAAAAGGCATCAAAAGACTCACCCTCCATCTGTCTGCAGCTAAACAATTCCCTCCTGCGCAGAGCTTGATTCTGCTGTCCTTTGATGTGCCGTTGTAGAACGTCCAGTACCTCCTCTACAGACAGCAAAGAGGTTGGGGGTACCTGCAACGTATGTTCCAAGACACGCTGAATTTCCAAGGACAGGCACATACGCAGCTGGATGAGTTGTTTAGGCTGTGACAAACTCTGGAGATCCACCATTGTAGAATAATCAGTCCACCGTCGCCGCCATTCACGAAAAGTCTGGAAATTCACATCAGGCTTCAAGATGGGCGGTGTTTGAGCTGCTGCTTTAGGTGGGGCTGGGGGGTGTGAAGGAAGCATGGATGAGGTATCTGAACCAGTCAGTACCGAGGCAGTGTTAGAGCCAGGGGCTTGGTTAACAGTGAGGCGAGATATCAAGGCTTCAAACCGTTCACTGTCTTCCAATCTCCGTTGGTTGTCTCGTTCTGCCTCTGCTTGCCTTCTGTGCTCATCCGCCAAACGTCTGTGGGCTTCATCCTCGCGTTTCTCATCTCTCATAAACTTCAGTAAAGCAATTATCTCTGGAGACAACGCTGAATATTGAGGTGAGGGACTGCGCGATGTGGGGGCTGGAGCGTCGTGGCCGGCCTGGTCATCCATCTCTGTGGGGCTATCACCCGCCTGACTCATCCAGACGCTGGGTCCACGGCTACGTAAGGCATGAGACATAACTACTTCATCTGTGTACTATGTCTTAAATCAGTGTTGACCGGTCAGCCCGTCGTATCAACAAGGTTTCAGACAAAAAATTAATTAAATACACAGATAAGTAGGTTATATATATATAAAATATATATAAGAAGCCGCGCGGTCAGCGAGTGTTAGTACGTGTATGTGTGGTGTCCCGGGCGGGTAGAGCGTCTCGCCCCAGCTGTGAGGGGGGGGGGGGTGGAGGCGGCGCTGTGAGGGGGTGGAGGGAGAGGCGCGGCGACTCCCAGTCAGTCTAGTTACCCTCAGGACGTGGTCAGAGACGGGTGCACTGAACTCTACTCCTTACGAATGCCCAGAACATGCCGTATACCTTGGGAATCCTTTAGAACAAGGTCACACATGAATGGCACGAAACACACAATGCGCTAAACACTTCACAGAAAATCACTGTCACTGACACTGCTCAAAGTTGCGAAATTCATGGAGCAGGGATGACGCGCGGGAGTTGACCCAAGGGAGAGTTCATAGCCGGCTTTCCACAAACTTTGCACTATCACTCGTAATTATCCAGTAAGATCGGATCACTGGGCCATGTTAGGTTCTGAATAATAAGTTCTATATACAGGAGAGAACACAAACACCTGTATAGTTTTGTAGGTTCGGTTTACTGGATAAGAGTATGTACACAAAGGGAAGCAGCACTCTCCCCGGCTAGGCTCCTGCTGGTCAACTGCCATAGGCGGCGTATGGCAAGTGATACATTAGCAGCTTCCATACGTCGCCAGGCACAATAATTAAGCATGTGGGATATGGTAATAACATTGCCACACGTTGCTAGCTAGGCTGAATAAATAAATACATAAATGGAGCACATACATAATATACATACATAATATATAATCCAGCATACATAATATACATACACTTTCCGCTTTTTTTTTTCGCCCCCAGGCTCCATTGTGGGTCGTTTGACCTGTGCCCGGGTGGGCTAATTCCCGTGGAAAAAAAAAAAAAAAAAAAAAAAATATCCAACTTGCTGCTTTGGTTAGCAAGGAGGAGGTCATTCTTTTTAAATTTAATTGAAAAGGTTGATGTTTTGTGGTGCCAGTGTTTAATTGGTTATTTATTCTATGCGATTTTTTGTTTTATTTTGTTATTGTATTACTTTGAGTTTGTTAAATGTATCTTGGTATTGGTGCTTGTTGTTTAGTGTTGTTCTGCTCGATCTGAACCATGAATGTTCTCTCACTCTTCTTTCTATTTCATTATTGAGCCAGCTAGTTACAGCTTCTAACTCTTCAACTTACCCCCACGTTTTTTTAGCTTTGTTGTATATGTCTACATTTACTGCCTCGATGTTCGCTCACCTATGCAGTTCTTCATTTGTTATCCTTTGTTCGTATTTGATGTTATATATAAATCTTGGACAATTATTTTGTATTGTTTGTAGTTTCTTGATTCTTGTGTCACTGAATGCGTTGATTGGTACAGGCGGGTAGCCCATTATTGATTTTATTAGAACCGAATACAATTCTAGTCTGTTTTCTATATTTAGGTTTTAAAATCTCCAAGTTATTAAAATTTTGCTGCGTAGTTTGTTGTCCTTTTCTTTAATGAAACTTTTATATCCGGTTTTTGTGATCCTGAATCCCAATATGGTGCCTTCATTGGCGTATGGGTATATTTCTTCATCCACGTTGACTGGTTCGACCTTTTTCTTGGCAACTTGTATGATTTTAAATTTGTTAATATTTGTTTTAATCTCACATTTTCTTTCATACTCATTTATGTTCTTTATTACATGCGCTGTATGGCGTGCCATCATTGCCTCTGACTTTTCAGGGTATGATATGATTTGTGGGATGTCATCTGCGAAGATATGTTCGCTATGTTGTGTTGGTTCTGGTAGGTTGTTTGTATATATGTTGAAAGTGTTGGGGACAGTACGCCCCCCCCCCCCCTAAGGCACCCCACTTTTGAGGTCTAGGGTTGGGCCTAAAAACCGACCAACTTGCAGCTGCGCTCTTCTGTTTCGGAGGTAGTTAAGCAGGATTCTCTCAGTTTCTGCTGGCAGGTGTAGTTGTAAGATTTTGTAATTTAGGTCTGTGTTCCACACTTTATCAAAGGCTTTTGCTACGTCTCTCAGGGCAAGGTTTATTTGGTTTCCATGTTGTTTTTCTTTAGCGATGATTTCTGTTATTATAGCTATTGCAGTTTGGGTCCCTCTCCCACTCCTGAAGCCATGCTGTCTTGGGTTGTGTTTACTGTATGTATCCGGGATTTTTTGTAGCCTGTTCTTTATTAAGCATTCTAAGAGTTTGCCAGTTATTTCCAGTAAAGATATCGGTCTGTAATTGATTATTTATATTGGATCTTTGCCTTCTTTGGGAATGAAGATCATTTTAGCGCACTTGAGGGCATCGGGGAAGTAATCAGCTGATAGGACCGAGTTGTATATAGGAGTGCTTGAATTGGTCTGTTAGGTAGGTTCAATAGTATATTTCGAGTTATGCCACTCATTCCAGGGTGATTTTTCTTTATATTTGCATAAGCTGAGTAGTAGTTCGTCGTGCCCTATGAGTCTATTGGGTTTTAGTCTGTCTGGATTTCCTGTATGGTAGGGCGCCAGTCTATTGTTTAGCTCTCTTTAATTGCTTCTTCATGTTCTTTGTCAAAGTTGTAATTTTCTTCTTCTGATATTCGGAATATATTTTTCCATTCTCTACGAACGGCCTCTTCTTTTTCCTGGTCTGTATAAAGTTTTTCTCCGTTTTGTCTTTTATGTAGTTTGCCGTATGTTTTTTGGTGCCAAGTAATCTGTTAATGTTTTGCCTGAATGTTTTGTGTCCGTTGTCGTATCTATGTTTGATATTAGACTGTTCCATATTTCGTTGTTAATTTTTATATATTCCTCTTGGAGGTCATGGTAAATTTCCCTTACGTTTTGGAGTAGTTCTCTAGTGGGTCCTGCTTGTTCTATATATGTCCTTGTATTATTGTATTGTACATGTAGCCTCTAATGCTTCAGTGGGTTTATTACTTGGAGGGGTTCTGTATATCATTAATGGGATCGTTTGGTTGAACGCTTACTTTATGGCGTTGTGTAGCACTGTTGACGGAAGACAAAAACCTCGTCTCCTCAAGGTGGATAGCCCACCTGCTGTTAACCTCCTCCTATATTTCCCACTTCTGAGCTTTACCTTGTACCGTACCCTTCTTGCACCCTCAGAGCTAATGCTCTCTTCTCTTCGTATCACCGACCGACCGTACCGAGCCAGTAGTGTGTCTTAGTGTAGGGGGGAACGACATAGGAAAAGTTCGGAGTTAAGAACTTTTCAAGAGGTATAGGCAGGCGCTAGGGAAGGTTAGAGATAGGGGAGGTAACCCGATCCTATGTTGTGTCTTGCCTAGAAGAGGAGTTAACGATAAATGGCTGTCCATGGCAATTGTTATAATTTGCCGACTGGAAAAACATTGTGCAAGCAATGGTTGGGCTTACATTAATAAGTGACAACCATTCTATGGCAACGACTACCTGTACAGTCGTGATGGAGTACATTTGTCTCGCACGGGGGTAAAGACGTTGTCTGCATCCCTGGAGTGTGAAATTGTTACTCCAACGGGGGTGTTTCGCCAGTAGAGAGAGGTTAGGGTTAATGGGAGTAAAAAATTAAGCAGGCCCTGTGGAGTAGAATTGGTTACTCAGGACACGGGGTAAAACAGGACCAGGGAAAGGTAGGTTTAAATGTATACTATACAAACAGTAGGAGCGTTAGAAATAAAATACACTTGCTGAGAGCGGCTGTATGTACCGAGAAAGTAGACGCCATAACAATCACCGAAACATGGATGAATCTGGCTAGCAAGAACTATTTATCAGAGTACCACATAGATGGGTACAACCTTTTACACAAGCACAGAGAAGGTAGGAAGGGGGGAGGGATCACGCTCCTCGTCAGGGATGCATTAAAATGTTGTATTAATAATTCAATAAAGGGTGAAACAGGAACCGAGTCTGTATGGGTAGAAATTGCGGAAGGAAGAAAAAGCTAATAATGGGAGTGATTTACAAGCCCCAAAGTCTTGGGAAAGAAGCAGCTCAGCCCATATGGTAGGAAATGAGTAGGACAGCAAAATACAACAACCTGTGCATTATGGGGGATTTCAACTTCAGAAATATTGACATGGACAACATTATAGGTGACTATGAATCTGACGTCTTCTTAGACGCAGTACGGGACAATTTAAAAAAAAATATTACAGAACCAACTAGAGGTGACGATATAATAGGCCTAGTATTAACAAATAAAGAAAATATTATCAAAGACATCACAATAGGGGAAGAACTAGGGAACAGAGATCACAGAGAAATCAGGTCCACCCTAAATTCGGAAACGAAAAACAATTACAATATGGTCAGAGTCCCAGACTTTCTATCAGCGAATTATGAGGGGTTAAGAATGTACCTAGGTCAGTTTCGCCTGGGAACCATCAGGTCAGATCCCGGTAGGAACGGGTGAGGTCACCGGCGATACAACAATTGATCATGAGCTCATGACTATAATATATTCACTGGTATACTACGTAAAGCACAGAAACAAAATATACCATACAGAAAAATGAGGTCAAATAAGAATGAGACAAGGTGGATGACCAAAAAACTTAAACATGACATAGGAATAAATAATCGAATTTATAAGAAATTAAAGGGAGGGGCATCTCAGAAATAGGTATAATGAACTATCTAGGAATGTTAAGAAAAATGTAAGGAAAGGAAAGAGGAACTTCGAAATCAGGATAGTAAGAGAATCCAAGACGAATCCCAAGGGATTTTTCCAGGTATATAGGACAAAGGTCAAAGACAAAGTTGGGCCTTTAAAGTCAGAGAGAGAGGGGAGGTGATCGATGATAGTGAGAAAATAAGGAAAGCATTAAACAGCTACTTATAAGTTATTCACAGAAGAAATTCATGAGAAAATGTCAGAGATGGATCTGATATTTAGGGGAAATTAAGTCGAGAAATTAAAGAATATCGCTATCAGAAAGGAGGATGTTCTTAGGAAGATCAATAAATTAAGGAAGACAAAATCCGCAGGGTCGGATGAAATTTTCCCTCGAGTTTTGAAAGAATGTAAGGAACAGATTAGCGGACACCTCTTAAATTTATTTACAAAATCATTAGACAGGGAAATTGCTCCAGACTTGTGGAAACAGGCAAATGTAGTACCCATATTCAAAAAGGGAGATGGAGCATCTGCGTCAACTTACAGGATGATTAGTTTAACGTTAGGAGTGGGGAAATTTCTTGAATCAATTATAACAAATAGCATCGATCGCATTTAGAGAAAACAAATTAATCTATGACTCTCAACATGGAATTACAAAATGAAAAATCTCGTCTATCAAATCTGCTGACTTTTTTAGGAAAGTCATCGAGGTAGTAGATAATGACGAAAATTACGATGTTATTTACTTAGACTTTAGCAAAGCATTTAACAGAGTACTGCATCAGAGGTTTCTGAGAAAAGTTAAGGCTCATGGTATCGAGGGGAAAGTTTTCCATTGGATAAAATCATGGCTCACCAATAGAACATAGAGGGTCTGCGTAGATGGTGGTAAATCTGATTGGGGCAGTGTAACTAGTGGGTTCCCCAAGGGTCAGTACTGGGCCTACTCTTGTTCATAATCTTCATACACGATTTAGATACTGGGATTAGCAGTAACATAAGAAAGTTTGAGGATGACACCAAAATAGGGCGGCAGATTAATTCAGGGCAGGATGCAAATGCACTACAGGGATATCTAAATAAACAACAAGAGTGGTCAGAAAAATGGCAAATGATATTCAACACCAGCAAGTGCAGCGTACTTAATATTGGAAGAACAAATACTGTCAATGTATACAACCTAAACAACATTAACCCAGAGAAGTCGACTTGTGAAAGAGACTTAGGGGTACTTGTAAGCCCGGGCCTATGGCCTAGAAAACAACGCGTTAATGTTCGAATAAGGCAAACAGAGTATTAGGTTTTATATCTTGAAGTACAAGTAATAAGATTGAGGAGATCATATTGCAATTGTATCTTGCGCTAGTCAGGCCGCACCGCGATTATGCTGTTCAGTTCTGGTGCCCTTATTATAGAATGGATATCATTTCACTGGAGTCGGTGCAAAGAAGACTGACGAAAATGATTTAGCGACTTAGAAACCTTCCATATCAAGATAGATTAAAAAAAACTAAACTTGCATTTCCTAGAAAGACGAAGAGTGTGGGAAGATATGATAGAAGTATTTAAGTGGGTGAAAGGAATCAATAAAGGAGATATAGATAACGTTCTTATAATATCCGTGCAGGATAGGACTCGTAGCAGCTGATTTAAGTTGGATAAGTGTAGGTTTAGGAGGGAGATAGGAACTGGTTCACAAATATGGTGGTAGACGAGTGGAACAGGCTTAGCAACTTTATAGTAAGAGTTGGAACGCTGGAAAATTTTAAAAGGAGGCTAGATAGAATCATGGATGATAGAGAGTGGTAGTAACTCTTGACAGGAGCTGCCATGCACAAGTCAACCGGGCTATTGCAGACTCCTTATGTTCTTATGTTAACACATTATACACCCAATGTGCTACAACACGCTATACACCAACCGTGCTACAACACACCATAACACCCACCATGCTATAACACACTCTACACCCACCGTGCTACAACACGCTATACATCCAGCGTGATACAACTCACTATGCACCCACCGTGCTGCAACACACTATACACCCTCCGTGCTACAACACACCATAACACCCACCATGCTACAACACACTATATACCCACCGTGCTACAACACACTATACACCCTCCGTGCTACAACACACTATAACACCCACCATGCTACAGCACACTCGACACCCACCGTGCTACAATACACTCTACACCCACCGTGCTACAATACACTCTACACCCACCGTGCTACAACATACCATAACTCCCACCATGCTACAACACACTCTACACCCACAGTGCTACAACACACTATACACCCAGCGTGCTACAACACACTATACACCCTCCGTGCTACAACACACTCTACACCCACAGTGCTACAACACACAATACACCCACCGTGCTACAACACACTATACACCCTCCGTGCTACAACACACCATAACACCCACCATGCTACAACACACTATATACCCACCGTGCTACAACACACTATACACCCTCCGTGCTACAACACACTATAACACCCACCATGCTACAACACACTCGACACCCACCGTGCTACAATACACTCTACACCCACCGTGCTACAATACACTCTACACCCACCGTGCTACAACATACCATAACTCCCACCATGCTACAACACACTCTACACCCACAGTGCTACAACACACTATACACCCAGCGTGCTACAACACACTATACACCCTCCGTGCTACAACACACTATAACACCCACCATGCTACAACACACTCGACACCCACCGTGCTACAATACACTATACACCCACCGTGCTGCAACACACTATACACCCTCCGTGCTACAACACACTATACACCCTCCGTGTTACAACACACTATACACCATAGGTGCTACAACACTAGGGTGTGTCATACGGAGGCGAATTTTTGTTTTTTGAGTTTGAAAAATCGGCCCATGGTATTAATGATGTAGTTCTATGTGCAGAATCATGTGATATCTTCAGATTTGAAAAGTTTTCATTTTTTGCTAGGTAAATTTTAACTTGAAATCTTATGAAAATTCAGTATTCCCACCCTTTTACCAACACCACTAAATAGCTTATTTAAAGTAAAGTAAATGTATCAGGTTAATTTATTAGGATGAAAATGATCCAGAATAGTGAAACGAATGATCTTGACACATTTATTAACTATAATATTCCTTTAGAAAACAAAATCATCAAATACAAAAACCGGTTTTACTACTACGACCCACTGTATTAGTGTGTGTCTAGAGCTGAGAGTTGAGCATTGGCCTGTTTTTTGTGGTACCCACGGAGCACGCAGGCGTACACCCTTCTCGTGCGACATCCGGGGGACACTGACGGTCTTGCCGGACCACGCTCCGCTCTCTCAGACACACACACACGCACACACGCACACACTCACTCACGGACAGAACAGTGGACCATATGCGTGATTTCTGCGCTGTTTATGTCATATATATGTGGATCGAGCTGTTGAGGCGCCACTTTATATACTAAACAGTGCAGTCCACGCACACACAAAGATGGGAGGTAAGAAGGGACAACGTCAGGCTGGGAGACCCGACTCCCCACCACCTTCCCCTCCACCGGGCGCAGACTCTCATCCTCCACCTCCTGTGACAGACATTGCCACAATTCTGAGGTGGATGGGCGACCGGGACGGGAGACGCAGAGAGATGGAACTTCAGAGGGAGGAGACACGAAGAGAGGAGGATAAGTTGCGTTTTGAGGCACTATTGGCGACCCTGGCGCTAACCCACCCTCCCTCACTCGCAGGTAGAGCGCTTCAAGGCGCCAGTACACTCCCTCCTCCACCACACCAGCGTCCTGCAGGTACTCTTGCCTCCGAACAAACAGCTCCCAAGGCATCTGTTCAAACCCCACCCGCCCTCTCACCAGACGTCACGTTTCAGCTTTTTCGTGAGTGGAGGCGGCGTTGGACAGATTACGCCACGATGGTGGACCTTGACAGCATGCCTCCAAACAAACAGCTCATCCAACTGCGGATGAGTTTGTCGCTGGAGACCCAGAGAGTTTTGGAGCACACGTTGCAAGTGCCTCCCGACTCTACCTCTTCAGTGACGGATGTGCTCGACCTTTTACAGGAGCACGTTAAGGGTCGGAACAACGAGGCTTTGCGTCGCCGTGCCTTTACCAGCTGCAAGCAGGCGGAGAACGAATCCTTTGACGACTTTTTTGTACGCTTGAAGAGTTTTTCGGAGGAGATCGACGTCTGCAAGGCGCACAGCCGGGAATGTGAGGAAGCCTGGATCAAGCACGGGATCTTGACAGGTGTCAGGCACGAAGAGTTGATGCAGCGACTCATCCCCCTGGACGCTTCCTCCACACTCCAGGTGGTAGTGACTGAATGTCGGTCATACGAGGCCACCAAGTCCGCCACCTCTGCCTTACGTGCCCCACCTGCTGTGAGAGCTATCTCACAATACAAGAAGGATAAGAAGGCGGCCAACAACGCGAAGGCTGCCACACGTTCTTCCACGCCTCCGCCTAGTGCTTCCTGTGGCAGATGTGGAAAGCAGCACAGCCCCAAGACTTGCCCGGCCGCCGACGCACTGTGTCGTGGATGTGACCGTAAGGGCCACTGGTCTAACACAGACAGGTGCCCTGCACGAGGCCGCAAGTGTCAGGCCTGCGGTCGCTATGGACACTACGACACGTGCTGCCGCCAACCCAAGCCCAAAAGCCCGAGACGAGGAGGAAAGCAGCGCACTTCCCTCGGGGTGGTTCGCACGCAGCCCCCTCCAGATGGCCCACGCAGCCCCAAGCAGCAGCGGAGTCACATCAGGAGGGTGGAATCGACCACACGCCCCAGGGCTACCCCTTCCCCTACTATCCGCGTCGCCGTCATACACGGTGATGTGTCGGGTCACATCGAGGTGATACCGGACACCGGTGCCGATACTACGGTGATTGGGTTGAAGCACCTCCAGAAACTGGGCCTCACCAAACGTGACCTGGGACCACCGCCGCAGCTGCTGTACTACAATGTGGACGGTTCCCAGATGCCGGACGCTGTGGGCTCCTATCAAGCAGAGATCACCTACGGCGACAGGTCGTGTCACGGATGGATCGACGTGCGGCCTACTCTCGCTACACCCTTGTTGTCGTGGGAGCACTCCAAGGAGTTAGGCGTGGTACCCAGAGACTTTCCTGAGCAGATCCCAGCTGTTCGGTACACCGCCAGCAGGGTGCGTGAGTTAACGAGCGACGCGCCTGGCACTGCCACACAGAGCTGCCCAGAACCCGCGTACACTCCCACCCACACAGGACGCTCCCCTGCGCAGATCCTGTATGGTCACCCTCTCCGCTCTTGCATTCCTGCACACGCCAAGGCCTTTGCGAAGGACTGGCAGACCAAAGCCGAGAGCTGTGACCGCTGCGCCGCTTCACGTACCCAGGACGCCAAGGCTCAGTATGACGACCGTGCCCGCCCTCTTCAGCCACTGGAGATTGGTGCCCTTGCCCGCGTCCAGGACCCGACGACGACACGTTGGGACAAGGTGGGCATAGTGATGGGCGTCGGCCGGTCGCGGGACTACAAGGTCAGGATGCCGAGCGGCCGTGTCTGGTGGAGGAACCGCCGCTTCCTCTGGCCAGTCCCACCCCCTGCTGCTGGCCCCCTGACCGAGGACGAGTCACCTACACCTCACGAGGATCTACCCACAGTGCACCTCGACGCTCGGAGCGACTTAGGACTAAGAAGTCCGCTCAAGACAAAGACTATGAGCGAGAGGGGGGAGGGAGATGTAGGTTATGTATATAAGCCTCTGTGCCGAGTAGCAACCCTGTATATAGGCTACTGTGCCGAGTAGCAAACCTGTATATAAGCTACTGTGCCGAGTAGCAACCCTGTATATAAGCTACTGTGCAGAGTAGCATTTATATATATCATCACGTGGCAGCACTGCACGTTATGTGGCAACATTGCCCCGAGGCTGCCATATGGCAAGGCAGCCTTAGTCTGATTGTGTGAGCCGTGCATGGCACACGCGAGTCACCACTTGTATTTCTCTCATCCATAATAAACGGACTCAGTGTTCCTCAGTGTTTCCCTACCCATCACTGCATTCTTCAGGGCACACTAGTGACTTTCAATTACAATATGAAATTTAGGCTACTAGATATATATACTAATACATTATCTATTTTGGTAGTGTTTGACGAATATTAATTGCACTCATTACGAAAATTGGGTCAATATTATTCCAGATAAGGGAGGTTATTCACCATCCCAGATGGGGCAGCTCTCCCACTCTCCAATGAGGCCACTTACGATTTTTTTTTAGTTTAATTTAATTTCCATACATTCCTAGACATAAATTATTTGGATTAGCTATCTTAAAGGCTTAACCTTTAATGGTGGATTTGGTTACTTTGGAGGTTATAAGTGGCGATGAGGCAAGTAGAGGCTCACGGATGTTCCCACACAAACATGGAATTATTTTAAAGATAGCAATAGAATTCTTCATATGCTGTTCTATATGGAGGATTTCTACAATTTACGTACATCCAATTGTATTTCTTTTCTTTGGGTTTCAAAATCTAGTACCATCATAGTATGCATCGGGCAGGGGTGAGAGCACCAAGAAAATCACCGACGTTCCAATAATGAATTCGCACATTTTTGTTTTTTGTTTTTAAGCAATGAGTGCTCCTTGTAAAGCGCCCATCGGGATACGACAGCATTTTCCCAGTTGTGCGGTGACATGAAGCATGAATGTCCAGACTACAGTACATGATTCTCCTAATGTTGACGTGAGCCGTGTCAGTGATTCAGATAAGTGGATTGGGCATTAGTAAATTGTTTGTGGATAATGACTCTTCTAATGATAAGGAAATTCGGAATATTTCCCTAACACCAGACAATCTCATAAAAGCTCAACATATCATAGATTGTCGTGTTGATTGATAGAAACTACCATTGCAATAATTATAGTTGCAGACAAGACTTGATACTGACAGCTCTGTCCTCTTGTTCCACCTTAATACAACCTATGTTGTACTGCTTCCCTCCCTTATCATGGTTATGTATATGAGCACCATTGTAACATATGTATATACTTATAATATAAATGAAAAAATCAAATAAATAAATAACGAAGTGATAACCGTGGTAACATTCTCATATCTTCTTACTGTCACCATGTTACTTGTACTATTCCAGATAATACTGAATGTTACATAATTCCTCCTCCAGATAAATGTTCAGTATATATCAGGCGCTTCAAGAGAGCTCAGACTCTCAACTGACTCAGCCATGTTAATTTTTTTATTATTATCGACTCTCTCTGTATTTTTCTGGCTAAATAAACTGTTTCAATATTAATATGAATATCAATATCAAAGGAAGTTAAGGAACTTGTTCACTATCTCAGTCTTGCTGTTGATGAGAAGAGGCACCAGGAGGAACATGTTATTATTTAAATAATGATCAACTCATGAGGAAGTATAGGCCCATTGATACTCCTGCAGATGACAAAAGTACCTTAGTTCACCAGAGAGTTCGTGATTCTTACTTGATATAGGCATGGTGAACTCAGTGGGTATATATACTAACCACAAATTACACTTTGGACATACAGTCAGCTAAATGGTTGTCCTCCCCTTTTAAATGTCGTATTTCTAGATTAAATTGCTGCACCATGAGTGACCATCACATTAGTCACTGATTTCGATTTTTCATCTTGTCTAAAAATTTGAGTGCGTTTTGATCGCTAAACATAATCACTCGGTGAACAGCATGACACAAATATACATTAAACTATTCCTAACCAATCATCAGTGCTAGAAATGATTTTTCAATTGTCGAATAGTATTTCTGTGAAGTACGTTATCAGTAGATTCAGTTTACAGTAATACAGCACCGGTTCCATTATCATTGGCGTCAATGTACAGACAAAACTGCTTTTCAAAATCAGGGGTCTGTAACACAGGAGCACTGGACAGCAGGGACTGGACTCGCTCGAAGGACGTTTGGCACTCCGGGGTCCACTTGAACTACTTCTTAGGGCTTGCTAGGTCTGTGAGGGGCTCTGTTACCTGTCTCAAGTTTGGGCAAAACCTGCGGTAATATCCAGCCATTCCTAGGAAACGCCGGAGAGATTTGCGGTCTGCAGACCATGGGAACTGCTGAATGGTTTTTATCTTCGCATAGACAGGTGCAAGTTTCCCTTGGCCAACGACATTACCAAGAAAGACCAAAGAGGCGTGTCCAAACTCAGTATTGGTGAGATAGATGGTCAACTCCACATCTTCTAACCTAGTGAAGATTACCCCAGTCGTGACATGTGCTCCTCCCAACTGGACGATACCACCCCCTAGTCACCAATATATGCTTTTACCCCTTCCAAACCTGTGATGATAGAGTTGACGAAACGCTGAAATGTGGCAGAGGCATTAAGCATTACCAAACGGCATGACATAATACTGGTAAAGGCCATCTTGAGTTACGAATGCGGACATCATCTTTGCCCTCTGTCAAGTCCACCTGGTAGTATCAGTTGAGTAAATCCAACTTCGTGACGAATTCTGCTTTACGGATACAGTCAATAACATCATCCTGTCTAGGTAGTGTAAAACTGTCAGGAAGGGTGATAACGTTGACCTTGAGGTAATCAGTGCAAAGCCTTTGACTACCGTCAGGCTTCGGCAACAGCAAGCATGGCAACGACCATTCACTGTTGCTCGGCTCCGCCAAACCATTTACGAGAAGGAAGTACACCACCTCTCTCAGCTTCTTCGCCTTCGTAGGGTTCATCCGGTAATAGGGTTGTTTGACAGGAGATGTACTATCGTGCACCAAAGTCGTGTCCACTACCCATCTAGAGTGAGGATTCGAATAGCCTTCACTCTGAAGTTTCGAAACTGCTGGAGGAAATGCTATGGTCGGCCAACAGATGTCGCCCCCTATAGTGTGTGTGTGTTTGTGGGGGGGGGGGGAATAGAGGAGGTGGGGGTTAGTCTAGTAACAGGCTGTGTGTAGGTGGACCATAACATCGTGAATTCCACAATCACTAATAACAATAAGAATGTCATGAAGATAGTTAATATTATTAAGCATGGTGAGAGCTATGTAACGGGCAAATAAAAACACTACAACGACCATATCTCTGAAGTTCATGGCTACGCCGGTGCGACTGATGGGCACACATGTTGTTACCAAGGTTGGCGCCACCCACACCAGGGGAACATAAGAACATAAGAATGGAGGAAACTGCAGCGGGCCTAATGGCCCATACTGGGCAGTCCCGTTTACACCCAACCCCTATCGCTCATATGAGCATCCAACCTATGTTTGAAGCAATTCAGCGTATTCGAGTTAATGATGATATTTGGTAACTTGTTCCATTCATCCACTACTCTGTTTCCAAACCAGTGTTTACCTATTTCACGCCTAAATCTAAATTTGTCTAATTTAAAACCATTGTTACGAGTTCGCTCCTGGTTGGATAATTTGAGTATCTTTGTAATGTCCCCTTTGTTTAGCCCTGCCTTCCACTTATACACCTCTATCAGGTCGCCCCTCGCTCTACGTCTCTCAAGGGAGTGCAAATTAAGATGCTTTAACCTGTCTCTATACTCAAGGTTCCTAATGCCCGGGATTAGTCTTGTCATTCTCCTCTGAATTCTTTCCAAGGATTCTATATCCATTCTGTAATACGGTGACCAGAACTGAACTGCGTAATCCAGGTGTGGTCTCACAAGAGCAAGATACAGTTTTAGGATGACCTCGCTAGTCTTGTAACTAACACTCCTTTGTATGAACCCAAGTACTTTATTAGCCTTGTTATGAGCAAAAACACATTGTTTACTTGGCTTAAGGTTCCTACTTATCATTACTCCTAAATCCCTCTCGCAGTCGGATTTCTCTATGGCATCGTTGTTCATCTGGTATCTGGTTTCCCTGTTTACATCTCCTATACTGAGTACTTTACATTTGTCAACGTTGAATTTCATCTGCCATTTTTCAGACCATTCGAAAAATTTGTTTAGATCTTCCTGTAGTTTTGCCGAGTCCTCGTCAGATTTGATAACACGTCCTAGTTTAGTGTCATCAGCAAATTTACTTATGTTGCTGTCTATGCCGATATCTATGTCGTTTATGTATATAATAAACAAGAATGGTCCAAGTACTGAGCCTTGGGGAACTCCACTTGTGACGTTGCTCCAATGGGACTTAGTGCCGTTAATGCTCACTCGCTGTTTCCTGTCCTGTAACCACGCCCTAATCCATTTAAGGATGTCACCTTTGATGCCATGAGCTTCTACCTTTCTAATTAGTCTTTCGTGGGGGACTCTGTCGAAGGCTTTGCTAAAGTCGAGATATACCACATCATAATTGTGCCCCTCGTCCACCGATTCGAAAACTGATGAAAAGAATGTTAATAGATTAGTTAGGCAAGAACGCCCGCTTGTGAAGCCATGCTGGGAATCATTGATCAATCGGTGCTTCTACAGGTGATTTCGAATAGAGTTTGAAATGATTGCTTCCAGTAATTTGCCTACTATTGATGTTAGATTGATTGGGCGGTAGTTAGAGGATAGTGATCTATCCCCCTTCTTGAAAATCGGTATTACATTCGCTATCCTCCAGGATTCTGGTACTACACCTGTTTTTAAGGACATGTTAAACAACTTTGTTAGGGGCATACTGAGCTCTTCCTTACATTCCTTTAATACTCTGGCAAATATCTCATCGGGACCAGGTGACTTATTAGGCTTTAGTTTGTCTATTTGCTTACTAACATCGTTACTAGTCACTACTATCTCACTTAATTTGTTTTCTTCACTATCTCTGAATAGAGTCGGTGCCTCGGGTATCATGTTTAAATTTTCGGTGGTGAAAACTGTTGAAAAATATTTATTCAAATTATTGCTCATTTCCCCGTCGTTTTCAGTGAGCTCGCCGGTATCTGACCGTATTGGTCCAATCTTTTCTCGTGTTTTAGTTTGATACATTTGGTAGAATCCTTTGGGGTTTGTCTTTGCCTCCCTTGCTATCCTTACCTCATTATTCCTCTTTGCTTTCCTTATCTCGGTTTTAACCCTACTCGCCAATACCCTATAATAGTCCCGGAGGTGAATTTCGCCACGATTTATCCTTCTACCTATAGCCTTCCTTTGGCCAATGATGTTCTTTAAATAATTATTTATCCATTTAGGGTCATTGTTGTCTGATCTGAGTTTTTTGTATGGTATGTTCTGCCTTTGTGCATTAAGTAACTCGCTATTTAAATTGTCGTGGAACTCGGCAATCTCAGATCTCGTTATCAGGTCGGTGTCATCTGTCAGGTTCAAGGCCAAGCGCGACACCGCCTCTCTCAGCTGCCTCTTTAAACTGTCAAAGTTTGCCCTTCTGAAATCTGGTACTTTAGTGGAATTTTCCTTACGTCTGCCCTGAAAATCTAACTGGAATCGAATTTCTTTGTGATCGCTGTTTGCAAGTTCGTTCCCTACCTCGACATTGCTAATGAGGTTTTCTCTGTTTGACAGAACTAAATCCAGTATATTATTCCCCCGTGTAGGTTCGGTTATATGTTGACTTTGGAGACAGTCCTGGATCGTCTAGAGAAAATCCTCTGATTCTGAGCTACCCGTAAGGTCAGTCCAATATATTTGGCCAAGGTTAAAGTCGCCTACTATACAGACTTTGTTGTGTGTGGAAGCCCTGCGCATTTCATCCCAGATAAGTCACTCATTGACGCTGTCAAGATTGGGGGATCTATATATTACTCCTGTGATTAATTTTTCCCGACCGTCGCTTAATTCTATCCAAATTGTTTCTGTATTCCTCTCAGTTTTTATTTCCTTATTTATTTCACACTTCAGATTATCCCTAACATAGATTGCTACTCCGCCTCCTTTCCTGGTCTGCCTATCGGTATGGAACAGTTTGTAACCCGCAATTTGGTATTCGACTGGTAATTCACGTGTGTCTAGGTTGATCCATGTTTCAATGAATGCAATTATATCGATTTCTTCGGTACATACCAAGGCCCTAATATCATCCATTTTGTTTCTCATACTTCTACTTTTCTCGTAGTATACATTTAAGTTAGTCGTGTTCTGAGTCCTCCCCTTACCGCGTTTAGTTTTAGACTCCCTGTCTAATTTAGTTTTGTCATCATTCCTAACACTATTTCCCTGTAATCTTTCGCCTTGTTTACCCGCTCCCACTGCAGTCTCCTCCACCCCCGTGCCCATATGTTCTCTTAGCAGTTTAAAGACTTCGATATCTTTTGAACTGCCCCCTCTAGAGCCCCAACCAGGGTTGCTACTCCATCCCTAGACAGGTGCACCCCATCCCTAGCATAAAGGTCCCTTCTGCCATAGAAGTTGTCCCAGTTGTCAATGAATGGGAGTGATATTGACTTGCAATATCTGTCAAGATGGTCGTTGACACCAACTGCCCTTGACAACCATTCACTGCCAACTCTCCTTCTAGGCAGGACACCATATATGATAGGGATCCCTCCCTTAGTCCTAATACGATCTATGGCTGCCTTGAACTTATCAAGAAGTTCCTCGCTCCTACACCGGCCAATATCATTGCCTCCTGCACTGAGGCAGATAATGGGTTTGTTCCCATTACCAGACAAGATATTGTCCATCCTGTCAATTATATCCCCCACCCCAGCTCCTGGCAAACACACCCTCATCCTATTTTTATTTTTACCACAAAAGGCCCTGTCCATGTACCTTACCTGTGAGTCACCAACAATTAAAGTTTTTATACCTTCCTTGTCATCCCTGTCCCTGACTGTACTAACGTCCAATTCGTCTATCAAGGGACTGAACGGGTTGGTACACTTAGCTGTTGTTGTCGTTGTTGTCGTATCCTTCGGTGATGTCGAACACTGAAACTTGCCGAGGTCTCATTCCTGCCATCGTCGTCACCAACAGGTAAGTCACATTAATTTGTCAGCATAGCCCATGTCGTCCTTATACTATTACTGGGTGTCCCATGAGTGACAGCAGATATTTGTGGAGGTGAAAGTAATATGTGATATTGAGTTGAAAATCTTCTATACACATAAGCATTTTTCGGTTTACGTTAGGCGTGAGGTGGGTTGTAAAAATTACGCAGGGCAAAAATTTTGCCATGTTATATTATATTTTTCTTACCAATTGCAGCCATACTGTGTGCTGTTGTAATCCTTATTGGTGGATCACATAAGGCCTATTAATAGCGTGAAAACCCGTTTGAAGATATTGTAATGTTCCATAACTTGCATTAAACAACATCATACGTTCACGAGTTCCAACTCCACGCCTAGCCTCCCCCCCCCCCCCCCAGCCTTTACCCACCCAACTATTAAACCTCATAATTTGAGCATCGTGGGTTACCACACCTAAACACTAATCAACTACATATTCTCTCCCCACACTCCCCCTCTCTCATCCCCCCACTCCACTCCTCCCTCCCCCACCTCTTCCCTTCAATCGCATTACCTTCCCCTGCATTCCCCAATCCCCCTCCCCCTATTCTACCCATGGTGACAAATTGGACTACAGTACTGTAAAGAACACTCACAGAACCGACGACATGGCTCCTCCCCCTTGTATTTAGAGTTAAAACCTTTACAACAAAGGTCAATCCCACGTAACTTAAGCCGGATTAAGATATATGGAAAAAAAACAAGCAACACCCATGGTCACCCCCCCTACCCCAACTTAAAATCATAACCACCACGTCTCTATCTCCATCCGTTTCCCTCTATCTATAATAAAAAGTGTAACCCTACTCAGAAAAAATAAAGACTGGGCCCTCCAAACAAATTAAAGATAAGGTGCACCCCACCCAAATAGGGATGGGCTCTCCATTTCCTTACGCCTTCTTTTCTCCACATCCTTTCACCCCTCCCATCGCCCCAGTCACCCCAAGCTACCACTCAATACCATGCAGTGGGCAGAAGGCCACACACTTTCTCTCCTCCTAAAAGTCTGTTCCGTTTAACCCACATTCTTTCACTACTAAACCTTCTTCCCCCTTTCCTATATTTCGTTATCGGTATCTCCCGTCTCGACTCCGCCATTTGCAATGGTTGCCTTGCTTAATTTGTAAAATCCACCTCACGGCTAAACGTAAACCGAAAAATCCATATATGTATAGAAAACGTTTTTGTATAACGAAACCTAACGTAATGCAACCGATTACTGTTATATGTAATCTGGGACGAACATGTCATTGCTGAAAATTGTCAAAGAAATATGTAAAGTAGTGGAAAACCTTATATTTTGATTATCGGCTAATGTAACTACCTATAAGCAATTAATATTTGACGATTGGCAAAAATTCTGGGAAAATGAACCAACAAGTCATAAGCTAAAAATGATCAAATCATCAGTTTATCCTTGGTCATCATCAAAACAATCCTCTCGATATCACGAAACTATTCTGAATCGTCTAAGAATTGGGCATACGCGATTGACGCATGGCCAACTCATGTCTTCCCCTAATGGAGCCCCACCTATATGCTCCAACTGCCGAACACAAATAACAGTCCAACATACTCTCATTGAATGCCCTATTTATAATCTGCATCGAACAATGTGCTTCACTAACCCTACAATGTAAGATATTTTAGCAGAGCCCAAAATTTTCCCTTAGTTCAGTTTTGACCTTTTTGAAATACTGTAATCTCCTCCAAACAATATAACACTAAATTATAGAAACACAAATATATGTTAACTAATCCCTCTGGCCAGTCCTAGGAGAGACTCAAATGAGTGTCAGTGGTCTGGTTAAACTAAATCTTGATGATGATGATTATCGGCGAATGTTCACTCTACAGTCGCAGGGGTGGTGGTGGTGGTATGGGGGGGGGGGGGGGAGGATCCACTTGCAGTTCACTATGAATACATGAAATAGGAAGGGTTTCTAGGGCAGTTGATCCAAAAATATTTACCAAAACGTTATGTCAGAGTAATAATACTTAATGTAGGTGTTACTAATACCATTAATTTACTCTAGTATATAAAAGACGGCATCAATTATCACACCATAATATTACTCTGTCATTTCAGATATGCCTGCAGGACGAGCAAATTCGTCGGCAGTGATTGCTGAGCCAGGCCAAATCATCCGGATGTGGAGAGCCGGGGCAACTGTGCCGAACATTGCTCTCAAAGTGGGGAGGAGCACCAAGATGATTAGGAGTTGGATCCGCCTGTGGGAGGAAGAGGGCTCAGTGGAGACGAAACCTCGAAGCGGGAGGCCACGAGTAACGTCGGCAAGGATGGACGCCATGAACGTGGCAGCTGCAATGGTATATCCAATGCGAACATTAGTGGAGCATACAAGAAATCTGGGCCTCAACTGCCATCACATGACGACGAGACGCCGTCTTCATGAAGCCGGGATCGACTGCCATATTCCACCTCAAAAAGGGTGACTAACACCTACTCACAAGGAGTGTCGACTCGGCTTTGCACTGGAACACATTCCACATAGAGAAGAATACTAGATAACCATTATATTTACCGATGAAACGGTGTTCAGGTCAGTGGGAGCCGAAGCAAGGCAGTGCTGGCGGCCCCCCAACACACGCTACAATGAGAAACACACTCAACATGGGCCAGGTTAACTGGTCAAGATCAATGGCCATTTCACTGGTGAGCAGTATGTAGACATCCTGGAGCAAGTGCTAATTCCTACAATCCGGGCTATGGCAGTTCCAGCCTCCCACACTATCAGGCTGTTTCATGACAACAGTCCCATTCATACCAGAAACATAGTGAAGGACTACTTCCAGGATCACCCTGAAATTGAGGTCATAGACTGGCCAACACTAGGATGTGATATTAATCCGATTGAACATATTTTGGACCATGATGAAACGCGATTGGGATATTGGGGAGCAGCGAACCTGTGCAGCAATAGAGGCCAAAGCTTACGACATGTGGGAGAGTATAAGTCGACGACCAGGGGTGTGCCTGAAGCTGGTCGACTTCATGCCAAATCGCCTTGATGAAGTCCTGAATGCAATGGGTGGCTGGACCAAATACTAAGATGTGTGTATTGGTGTATTGTTTGGATTTTAGTATTGTTTGTAAATACAATTAATATATATTAACTCGCCTACAGTGTTATCTTAAATCCATGTCCTTAATGATGTCCTAAACTATATCTCATGAAAATTCATAACAAAGTAACTTAACAGCCACAAATTATGTATTGTGTGGTATACAATGATCTGTATGACACGTCGTGGAATGTGTTGTCTTTTAACACAATATAATTATATAGTTATAATTGCTAGCCTCATTGAAATGCTCATGATGTTCTGCACACAATATTAACGGTAACTGAGCACACTCCAAAATACATGAAGCTTGCATATTGTTGTGGGGTGTTTAAACACTGGAACTTGTAAGAATTGGGATAGTCACCTAGAGTAAGTCTGAATACTATTTTACAATACTGATAACTTTTTCACTCCACTCTTTTTACATAAGTATATAATTACATAATATTGCATATTATCACAAATATTTATTAAGCAAAAGATGAGTGGAATATCAATAAATATTACCATATTCTCTCTGTCGGAATAACAACAAAATTGTGAAGTGGTCGCTGAGTAAAACTAGCTGATCCTTGGGTATTTCACTTTTATCCCTTAATATATTTCATTCTTTAAAGTATCATTGTGACCAGAGCGGCAATAAGCACCCAGGGCAATGCACCTGTTCAATGAATTCGTAACTATAAAGAAACAACTGTAAGACAAAACGTTGTTAAAAAGGCAGCTTGAAATTATGGTGGTATAAATAATAAATAAACCTGCCTCTCATCCAGCCCCCACCTCCTCTATCCACCCCCTCACATACACTACAGTGGGCGACATCTGTTGGCCGACCGTAGCACTTCCCCCCAGCTGTTTCGAAACTTCAGACTCAAGGCTATTCGAATCCTCACTGTGGATGGGTAGTGGACACGACTTTTGTGCTCGATAGTACAGCAGTTATACAATGAATATCTTAAGTAGAAAGGGAGGCACCTTTCCTTGTCTTGTGACAGCAGATCTGTCACAGTAGGTTGGGGAAGAGTCCTAGTTAGAAAGTGCATCGCTTTTTATTGTAACACACGATGACTATGGTAAAAGGACGACCGCGGGAGGAGAAGAAACAAGGAAAGCCGCGCTGAGTGATGCTCGGCATAACATAACACAAGACCTAGTGTGGACATTATAATGCCCAAATATAATAATTACATGTCATTCCTACAGAGAGCACCACCGCATAACGACAATCTTCATTTTGGTAATCGCCTTCTACAACGATTTAGGTTATAGCAAATCACCTATAACTCTGAACAGGACTGCAACTTTTACTCAAAGTAAAGAGCATTATAATGCTATGATGTTCCTTTAGCGCGGGCGATGCAACCTGGCGCTCTTGGTTACGACCATTACACGTTACCTACTCTCATCCGTGAAGTAATACACTTCCTCCCCTTTTAATTGGATGGGAAAACTTTTATATACCAATGGAATGAGGTACACCACCTGCCACTCTCTGGTGCTAGAAGTTAACACCTGCCACTCTATGATGATGCAAGTCACCATCTGCCACTCCGGGATAGTATCAGTACAACCCAAGAAGATTTTCGGCACTGAAAGCACAATCTGACACAGTGTAGTGACAGCAAAACAGATTAAAAATGATCGCAATCTGGAGACTGGATGGAAACATGCCTGCATCTCCAATTCTATGGAAGCATTATACAATATTAACTTCTACAGAGACAATTTGTTCATGCCTGCTTGGCCCTTGTTATTGTGATGTACTAGTGAGCATTATTTTAGGTAAACTTCAGGCAAGGTTTGATAATGTTAATTTTCGAATTATATTATAAAATAGGGTGGGTCACCAAGTATAATTATTACCGATTTGTATTATACTGTCGAATAAGGGATTTCTGTAATTTCGTGGACCGGATATACTCTATCTCATGGGTAAATTTTCCCAAAGATCGAAATCCTGTTTTCCAGTGTATCAGAACGAACAAACTTTCAGGGGCTTAAAAAAATAACACACAAATGTTGTTTACCCTCGACCTGAGAGAAGAGAGGGAGGGGGAGCAGGGGTGGAGAGTAGATAGTTGAAGAGGGTGGGCTATCATGGGAATTATATGGAATTGAATTAAGGGGGTTAGAAAGAGATAGAAAAGATCATTAGCAAGAGGATTAACACGGGGAACAATAGAAATAGGCGAAGAGAGAGAGAGAGAGAGAGAGAGAGAGAGAGAGAGAGAGAGAGAGAGAGAGAGAGATAATAAGTCATTATCCTGAGTCAACTATAAGTTGCTACTATATTTTTTTATTCTCGAAAATAACAAAGTGTACATACACATAACAACTATAATTCCTAGACAGAGTCTATCTATGCTGCGAGAAACTAAGTTGAGGTTTATTAAGAGTGTAAGTAATCCTATACTTGAGGAACTGCAGGTGTAAAGTAGAGAGATCGAAATATGTACGAATAGAGTTGTACTAATGTGAGGTGCGTGGAACTAGGGATGGAAGAGATGAGGATGTTCTTCAATGTGAAGTCTTAGTCGTGTATTGATGACAAACACCACAGTAACGAGAAACACATTCATGTATTACAGTGGAGAAATTATGTTGAGAATATCATGAGAACAATAGTCATTATAGGAATGGTACGAAGATATTGAACGACAGGCAGGTATGAGTGGGAGCGTGCAAGTCGTAAATGGATAACGGATAAGACGTAAGACTTCAGATAAATTGGATTTTGCAGAGGAAGGCTTACAGGGACTGAGATACGAATTCTTAATTTTTTAGTTAGTATTGTGTGAGAGAGCGGACATAGTTTTGCAAAGATAGAGTGCGTGAGAAAAGGAAAATGGGGAAATACTCGTTTATATGAGAGTATTCTTCTTAAAGAAATATATCACAAGTTTTGAGACGTATTGATTGGAAAAGGGGATGATATGTTTAGTCCAGAATAATAATGAGCTCATATTATTCAAGAAAATACTTTTAAACAGGACGAGCTTGTTTCTAAGATGTTGATTGGCCTCATGTTTAGGAGGTATTAACTTGGGGATATGACTGCCACTTCGAGACCGACCTTTAATTTATTTTTGATAGTGACCTGTGAGTGTCATACATGTCACACTTGTGATTACGATTACAATTAAAAATAAGCAATATAATTAATTGCAATTATGATTACTTGTTGTGTAATTATGATGACAATCGTGATTTCTTCTAAAAATATTGGGTATATACAGTAATTTTGATTTCCTAGTAATAAAAAAAAATTGCATATTAATGCCGAAAACCGTTGCCAGTGTGGAAATTCAGTAACATCTCATGTGTGATGTGGTTACTATATTTTTCTAAGGGTGCGTTTTCATTTGAGCATTTTAGTCCGAACCAACCAAACGAGCAGAACGCGCCGAGCAGAATTCATCTAGTAATGAAGTGTCTCTGAGTAGAACCGAGAGCGCCAAACGTTTTCCGTCAATTGTCGGTCAATGGTGGGTGCTCAAAAGGATTCAGTTGCTCATGGTGTGCAATCACGACGGGTGTTAGCGCTGTTCCAGCTATTCGTTGTGTCATGGAGTGGGACAGGGAGAAATGTTTAACCTTACTGAAAGAAAATGAGAAGCATCCTGAGCTGTGGAATCCCCAACATGGTGTCATTCGAGTAAAGTTTTTCAAATGGCCATGATCCAGTTCACTCAACAGGGACATATTTTTCCTTCTAGTAAATAATGAAGAATGAACCTGCTGCCACTGTGAGATCCATGGTTCAACTGAGGAAAACTGTGGGAATAAGACGAGCATCGGCGAACACGCAGAATACAGAAAGCTTGCACTCAAACTGCTCGTTCGGTTCGTTCGTGCGTTGTCTGCTTGTTTGGTTTGTTCTGGCTAAAATGCTCAGGTGAAGACGCACCCTAAGGCTGAAATTTAATCATTCATATACAATTGCCATACAAGGTTTTACACTGGTCCTGCGGATGCTGTAGGACAAGCTAACGTATATAATTCCAGTACTGGTCAGTAATTCCAAGGACGATAGTAAATTATGAACATATCGAACCGCACAAATGTTTGGTAGGAGGCCATAACCAATGCTGAAAATGATCCAAATACCATGAAATTTCTGTTAAGGGAAATTATGTAATATATAATAATATATTCACTACTACACCTCACAAATTACTCTAACACACACACACACACGGTAAGGCAACACATACGGTATTCCAACACGCAAGGTACAGTCGGGCACAAAAGTACGTTCCCCAACCCGCCACAATGTGTCTCCAAAACACTCGAGGTTCGAACAACGAAGCAGCAGTAGGAAGTGCTTCTTTGACTCAACAGATATCGCACCTTAGAATGTATTTAGGGGATGAGGGTGGCGGGAAGAGGGGGTGCGAGTAGAGGAAGGTTGTGTGAGGGTGGTGAATGATATGACGAAATTCCCATATATTGATAAGGTAAAGAATGTGGTGATGATGGTTCACATTAAAACCGTTTTTAGGGCAGGAGTTTTTCTCAGTTGAATAAAATCATCTCGCGTTAGCCAGAACGAAATACCTAAATGCTCTGCAGCCCTACAAAGGGTTAATAGAGACAGGCCCTAAACTTTGTAGGGCAGGGATTTATCTCAGCTGAATAAAATCGTCTGGCGTTAGCCAGAATAAAATACCTAAATGCGCTGTTGCCCTACAAATGCTTAAGTATATTGAGAGTTTTGTACAGATAATCGTATATGATCGACAAGGAACATATACTGCGTTTAATGGATAGAGGGTGTTACTGAAGATGATCCAACGTTTTAGTTACCCAATGTTGGGTAAATTGTTTATTTTACTTTTATCCTCTTCGCCACTGATCGGCATGCTAGCCGCTTGGGCGATCGGTCACGTCTCTTTTCCTTTATATTCTTCACCAAAAGGTCGGCTCGCTAGCCGCCCGGGCGATCGGTCACGTCTCTGTCACGCACTGTTGGCAAATATTGGGCATGCACCGGCTCCTGAATGTACCTGAACCCGCTCCAGTGTTGGTCAAGTCTTCTCTTGAAAGAGCTCACACTCGGTGCCGTCACAACACTCTCTGGTAGATTGTTCCAAGAGTTTACAACCCTCACTCCGAAAAAGTTTGCCCTCACGGTTTTCTGGACTTGCGGCTTCTTCAATCTTGAGCTGTGATCCCTTGTGGGGCGAGCGTCCGCCAGCTCCAAGTAAGGACACTCAACTGAGTAGTGCCCCCTGAGATGCTTATAAACCTCAACTAGGTCGTCCCTTGCCCGTCTGTAGTATAAGCTAGGCAAGTTCAGGCGCTCCAATCTCTCAGGGTAGCTGAGGTGCCGAAGTGCAGGCACCAGTTTGGTGGCCCTCCTTTGAACATTTTCAACCAACTGACAGTCCCTAGCATATCTCGGGGACCAGATGGGGTGACAGTACTCCAGATGGGGAAGCACTTCACTCCTGAAGATCGTCACGAGGGACGGACCGTCTAGATATCTGAACGACCTTCTTATAAGACCCAATAATTTATTTGCCTGATTTACCTTCTTCTCACAATGGCCCGAGAACTTCAGCTCATTGTCAACATACACACCTAGGTCCTTCTCACACACAGTCTCAACTAGTACATTTTCTTCATCCCGTTGGGACATATGGTACGCCTCCTTACCGTTGGTACGCCCCAGGTGCATCCTCTTACACTTCGTGACATTGAATCTCAGCAGCCATTCCTTCGACCATTCCTGGAGCCCACAGAGGTCCTTCTGCAGCTCTTCACAGTCCGCTTGGTTCTTAATTTCCCGAAATAATTTGGCGTCATCGGCAAACATTTGTATGGAGGAGTGTACAACGTCAGGCATATCATTTATGAAACAAACAAACAACAGCGGGCCCAATACACTACCCTGCGGTACCCCACTTGTTACAGGTACAGATGACGATTTCGTGCCATTAATCACCACACATTGCTTGCGGTCATGTAGAAAGTCTTCTATCCACGCTAGGACATTTCCCCGAATTCCGTACCCTTCCAGTTTGATTTTCAGCCTTTCGTGGGGTACACTGTCGAAAGCCTTGGCAAAATCTAGGTAAATATTGTCGATATTACCACCCCGTTCTAGAATATGGGTCCAAATATCCAATACCTTGAGCAATTGTGTCAAGCAAGAGCGCCCCGGCATAAAACCGTGTTGGCAATCTTTTACAAGGTTGTTTCGTAGTAGATGTTCCATCGCTGCATCTCTGATAATACTCTCAAGTACTTTACATATTATGCTGGTCAGGCTCACCGGTCTATAGTTGTTCGTGGAGTGCCTATCGCCCTTCTTGAAGATAGGACTCACATAAGCCACTTTTCATTCACTGGGGACCATTTGTTCATCCAGGCATTTACAAAACAGAATCTTCAGGGGCTCTGCAAGCTCGTTGCACAGCTCCCTTAGCACTCTAGGATGCACCATGTCAGGTCCGGGACTCTTATGGACCTTTAGCCTGGACAGTTTATTTCTAATACCCTCTTCTGTGAACGCAATGTGGGTCAGTGCTGTGTCGAACCGTCTGTCCTCAAACGCAGGAAGGTTAGTTGCATCCTCTCTTGTGAACACTGAGGAAAAGAAGCTGTTCAATGCCTCAGCTTTATCCTGGTCAGAATCTGCGTAACTACCATCTTCAAGCCTCAGGTCTGATACTCCTACTCGCGTTTTCAATTTCGACTTTGCATAGCGGTAAAACGCCTTTGGGTTTGACTTGACCTCGCGTGCAACCAGCCTTTGGAACTCCTTTTCAGCCCTCCTACACTCTATCTTTGCTTGGTTTCTGGCTCTTGCATACATCCTCCTGTCTTGCTCATCGTTTGACCCAACCCACGTCTTGAATTTCTGGGTTTTCTTCTTAATTTTGTCGACCGCCGCATGGTTCATGTGTAGGGATCCCCTTGTATGCCTAGAAGCACTGGGTTTGGTCTTGGGTATATATTTATCGATCAAATGGGTCATTTTACTAGTTATGATATTCAGCGTAGTGTCTGCGTTCTTGTACCTTAATAAGTCAGGCCAGTTGATACCCCTCATCTCTTCCCTCATCCCATTGTAATTTCCCTTGTAATATTTGCACCTTGGCCTGGCCTTATCTTGAACTAGGTAACAGTTAAATCTGAATGACAACACTGTATGGTGACTGGTGCCAACTGGGGCAAGGTGTTCCAGTTTGGCCGCTGCTGAGGAAAGCGCCATCTACAACAAGGGTTGGAGATGAGGTAGAACACAGCACTATAATTATGATGGTGGCTCATTCCCAGCATCAACAACAGCAGTAGGTATAGATGATACTATTTGATGTCGGACTTACATTCTGAAAATTAATAAAACAATTTGTTAACAGACCAGAATCATGTGGACAATTCTTTGCTACCCCCAGCTGACAGTTGAAGATGACATTAAATATGATTTCTATGAGAATACACCCAAGGAAACTATTCACTGAATTATGTAACCAGGACTCAAAGAAAGTTCATCTTATAACAATTAGCACTTATTGTATTTACAGGAAAGGGAGAGTACACACAATACCAAGGCATTGCATGGTCCTGTGACCCAACTAATTTAGTAGGATAATATTCAATTTCTTGGTCTCACATCAACACCCTATATTTATCCCAGAGAGACAGTTCCAGAACGTAAAGAACTAGTACATCTTTTACAATTAGAATATTAACTAAAAAATGTTTCATATATTTATATAAGTACATAATATTATTCGATTACAAATTATTAGTAATTACATAGACCCAATATACTTCACATCTAATGTAAAACAAAAAACTAATTGTTTCAAAGGACATACATCTCTCATATTTTCTTCCTCCATAGAAAACTGATCTTGTAATGGTGAATTATAGGAAATGAATTAATAATAATAATAATGGTTGCCCCACGTGTTACGAGGATGACCGGCCCAAGGGCCTCCTAGGCGTGGATTTGTTTAAGGTGTAGAAGCTGTCGCCAACACAACAACCACACCCTAAGTTAAAGAGTTGCATGATCCACTGTCAAGGAATAGTCCGAGAAGACAGGACAACTCCACTAGCTAACCATTACCCTGGAACACGATCCGCAAATCGATTTACATCCAGGTTCTCAATTACTGCTGGGTAGACAGAGGGAAATGGTGTAAAGAAACTTGCCCATAGTTTCACTCTGCCCGGGGACCGAACTTGGGTCCGCTTATTTGCGAGGCACGAACGCTGACCATTACACCACAGGTCACCCCTATGAAATGAATGTACGAAATGAATATACAGCACACAGTTTAATATGTAAATACAGAGAAATGTTACACTTCCCTCCCCAAAAGAAGCATGAGTCAGCCTTCAGGTTGACTCAAGACTGACTGGAATGCGAGCGAAGGCGTCAGCCACAATAATAAATTTACCCTTTGATATGCTGAATAACTAAATTGTACTCTTGTAACATAAAACTCAAGCAGTTAAGACGTTGATTCGCATTCCTCATCTTATGCAAAAAATATCAGTACCCCGAAAAATAACATCAAAATAGTTCAGACTCAAAATCAAAGCTGGAGGTTCCTTCTCAACAGTACTATAGTTCCCCTGGTATGACAGAAGCTTCTTTCAAAAATAACATGATGGTTGATCAATACCCTGCCTCACTTGCATCAAAACACCGCCTTTTCCAACATCACTTGCATCTATGTACAACTTAAATAGTTTACTATAATTTGGAGTTGACAAAACTGGTACATTAATCACCATTTTCTTAATGTTTGCAAAAGCATCTTCTCAATGGACATCCCATACAATTTTTTTTATAGCAGTATCGTGGAAAGGGTTTTACAAAATTTCCTATAATACCCACTCATCCCCAGAAATCTGAACAACTCCTTCTTATTAGAGGGCGCAGGAAATTTTACAATACTCTCAATCTTAGCATTAATTGGATTCACTTTTTCTTGCTTATCACAAAACCTAAATATTCAGCTTGAGCTCTCACAAAATCACTCCTCATCAAATTTGCAGTAAGGTTTTTCTTTATCTGATAAGTGACAAATTATCCTTACTCTCATTAGAATACAACATGATACCATATAGATATATACACGTATATATATATATATATATATATATAATCAACACCTCAACCCACCAGGATTCGAACCCACGGCACACAAGCCTATGACTGTGACCGGGGAACGCTAACCGCTGGACCACCAGGATACTAAAAGCAGGCCTAGACTTTGTTATATTTCACACAAAGCCTGTTCAACGAGCTTATGGCGCCGTGAACCTCTATGGGGACCACCCGTATCACTTAGGTGGTCAGAGTAACGTTTTACCAAATCCGGCTTCGAAACACGAGGATCCATATATATTTCATTAGCCCAATAAAGCACGCGGACTTCTACATACAATCAACACCTCAACCCACCAGGATTCGAACCCACGGCACACAAGCCTATGACTGTGACCGGGGAACGCTAACCGCTGGATCACCAGGATACTAAAAGCAGTCCTAGACTTTGTTATATTTCACACAAAGCCGTGCTTTATTGGGCTAATGAAATATATATGGATCCTCGTGTTTCGAAGCCGGATTTGGTAAAACGTTACTCTGACCACCTAAGTGATACGGGTGGTCCCCATTAGAGGTTCACGGCGCCATAAGCTCGTTAAACAGGCTTTGTGTGAAATATAACAAAGTCTAGGACTGCTTTTAGTATCCTGGTGGTCCAGCGGTTAGCGTTCCCCGGTCACAGTCATAGGCTTGTGTGCCGTGGGTTCGAATCCTGGTGGGTTGAGGTGTTGATTGTATGTAGAAGTCCGCGTGCTTTATTGGGCTAATGAAATATATATATATATATATATATATATATAAAACAGCCTTCGGTACCACAAAGTTCTCCGTTTACTAACCTCTGAAAACATATACCAAAGTTTGTCATGCCAAATGATAATTTTTGTCACTCATTATACAAATGCTGAGATAGCCTTTGCCCTCTCAGTCAAACCTACCTGCCAATACACTTCTAATAAATAAAATTTTATTATAAACTTAGCATCCTCTACATAGTCAATACAATCATCAACTCTGGGAATGGGATATGAATCAGATGTAGTAACGTTATTACTTTTTTCCTTTATCGTACAAAATTTGTAAGAAACACCATCAAGTTTTAGAACTAGATTAAAAGGTGAACTCCATGTACTATTACTGAGTACTATTAAATCATGTTTAAGAATATATTTTATTTACTTCCTCATGATTTCCCTTTTGTTTGGGTTTACTCTGCAAGAGTGTTGATTAGTAGGAGCATCATTCTCCACTTGTACATCATGAACAACAACTTGGAGAATCAGGGAACAAAGAATTATATTCAGTTATACTGTCTATAATTTCACACCTCTTCTCAGGGTCTAAATAGTCAAGCTTACAATCTAACATCCTAACATCTACCGAGTTTAACATCAGATTCATCAACCTCCTCACCAATTACCTGCAAACAACCACACTGAACGTATCTTGTTATCTCATGTTCTCTGTCACTTTCTACTTCACAACTAGTTTTTTTTGTGTGTTTGTCTGGGGTGTTAGCTGCATAGTTTACATCACTGATCTTTTCTCAACCACCCATTGACCACTAAACTTTGCCTTCAAAGGGTTTCCTTGCCTTGGTATCGGCACTAACACCTTCTCAGCAGGCCTAAGGTTTCTATTCCTGGCATCCTTATCATACTACACCTTCATGTCACTCTGAGACTTCTTCAAATTCTTAGCTGCTATTTCCCTGGCTCTCAACAATCTGTTCTTAAAATCAGACACATACCTTAACAAGCTTAGGAGATCCTCATTTCCAAACCATTTTTCCTTTAAGATTCTGAGAGGCCTCTCACATCATTGCCACACACTAACTCAAATGGGTTGAAACCTGTGTGCAGCATCCCTCAGAGCAAAAAGAGCCAAAGGCACACCCTCATCCCAATCTATTCCCATCTCTTCACAATACATTCTCAGTGTGATCTTAAATGTTTGGTAAAATCTTTCTAAACAACCCTGTGGCTGTGGACGATATGCACTTGGCAACTTCTGATTAATATAGAAGTCTTTAAAAAAATTCTTAAACATACCAGATGAGAAATTACTTCCATAATCTAACTGAATAGTCTCAGGTAGTCTTACCCCTGAGAAATATTTGACTAAGACTCTTACAATATTCTTACTGTCAATGCTCCTTAAAGGTATACCTTCGGGGGAATTAGTAGATGAACACATAATAGTAAACACATATTGATTTCCTCTTCATGTCTTTGGCAAGGATCCTACACATTCTAATTCAATTTTACTAAAGGCTTTACAAAAAGCTGGAATGGGTTTCAATTGTACTGGACGAAAGATTTGATTTGTCTTACTTACTTGTTGACACAAAGGGCAGGTTTTAAAAAATGCTGCCACTTTTTTTTTTCCTTTCAAACCAGTCCAACAAAAATGCCTCAGCAACCTGTTCGTGGTTCTTCTAACACCTAAATGTCCTGCCAAACAAGAATCAGGGGATAAAGTTGTTACATCCTGCCGGTACTTTTTTGGGAAAACCAATTTGATTCTTCATTTACCAATCATCTGAATCTGGGACCTCTGTTGTCTCTACTTTCTGATCAACACACCTTCTTTGTAGTAAGGTCCCACAGAGTCATTGTCGCGATCCCACTACCCTTTATACCTGGGGAGTGAAACCTACCCCAAGTTATTAACAAATAAAGGAGCAAATAGGGAACACGGCAATAATTATCCCCACAAAAACCTACTCAACTAAATGTACTTGAATAAGTAAGAACAGTTGAAATAAGTAAGTCACAAAAAGGAAGATAATTAATTAATTCAATTTATGTTCTAAATGGAGTAATGACTAGCAAACAAGAATTTAAGGGAATAAGTGATTATATATTAAAATAAGAGTGATGCCGGAAGGGTGAAAATATACCGTAAGGAGTTAGACCAAACGAATATTACTTAACATAACTATATTACATAGACATACAAAATATATACATACAACAATCCCTACAAAATAGTTATTTCCTACCAAACAGGAGATTCCTTACCACCAGGATCCCTTCCTAGGCCTCACTAAACGTGTGACTAATACCTGATGCCCCTAGGGCATTGCAGAAGGCTGGACAAGGCACTAGGCAAGGGTCAAGGCTAGAGAACAAATGGACACGTCTACCATGTGCCACGGTTTTTCGCTACTGGGGAAGCGTGCCCATGCGGTGGAGGAGGGCATCTCATATCACGTGATCCAGGACATTTGCTAGATATTTTATATAATTAATTAATACTACTCTTGATTTGACTTAACAGAGTAAGACAATGATGCATATTAATAACATACATAAATATACAATTAACCTAAGTAACTAAGAACAATAATAATATAATAAGTACAATTAACAAGTTAATAGCTTGTGTGAAATGTAGGCGTGAACATATGCCTCACGCTATGCGAGTTCCCGAGCGCTCAGGCATGTGACACCTCCCCCAAAAAAGTGAGCTTACAACTAACTGGAAGCGAAAATGGATATACAGCTACACAGTGAAAGTAATAACTAACACAATCAGTTTAAATCAATATGAAGCAAAATAATTCATAATATAAACACAAGGTACTCAATGACAATAAAACAAAAAAATAATTTGCATATAGACATAGTTTCTAAATAACCAGACTCGAGAAAGTGCATCAGCCAACACGTTCTCTTTTCCGCGGATATGGGAAATGTTCAAGTTATAGGGCTGAAGTGATAGAGCCCACCTCAAAAGTCTTTGGTTGGTATGTTTCATCTTGTCAACAAAAGTAAGTGGGTTATGATCAGTGAACACTTGAACGGGATAAGCAGTGCTGCCAATATATACTTTGAAGTTTTCTAGTGCCATGATCAGTGATAAAGCCTCCTTTTCAATGGTGGCATAGTTTCTTTGATATTTGTTAAATTTTCTAGAAAAATAGCACAGCGGATGAAGCACTTGATCACTCTCACCCTCTTGCAGAAGCACAGCACCGGCGCCAATTTCACTGGCGTCGACATGGAGAGTGAACTGTTTCTGGAGGTCAGGTGCAAGTAGTACAGGAGCATTTGCCAGCAGGGATTTAAGATTCTCAAAAGATTCCTGGTAAGCCATAGTCCACTTGAAGGTTTTCTTGCCACTCAGCAGGTCAGTCATGGGAGAGGCAACGGAGGAGAAGTTTGGATAAAAACGGCGGTAGTACCCTGCCATACCCAGCAACCTCATCACACTCTTCTTATCGCCTGGCACTGGATACTGTTGAATTGCCTCAATTTTGGCTGCTATAGGCTGGACTTCCCCTTGTCCGACCACATGCCCCAAGAAAGTGACGTGGGCATGGCCGAACTCAGTTTTGACGAGGTTCACCGTCAGCTTGCTTGCAGCCAGTACGGAGAAGAGGGCTTGTAGACGACTCATGTGATCTTCCCAGGAACTGCTGAAGACGATAAGGTCGTCTAGGTAACAGCAGACACCTTCCAGACCAGACGTGATGAAATTCATGAGGCGTTGAAAGGTTGCAGGGGCGTTCCACATACCAAACGGAAGGACTGTGAATTGGTACAACCCCTCAGGAGTGACAAAAGCAGAGATGGCCCTGGAGCGTTCAATCAGTCTTATCTGGTAGTAGCCCTGGAGGAGATCCAACTTGGTCACGTAACTTGCCTGTCCAAGATCGTCGATCACGTCGTCGATGCGTGGCAAGGGATAACCATCGGGTTCAGTGACAGCATTCACCTTGCAATAATCCACACACAGCCGCATTGACCCATTCGGCTTTGGAACTAGAACAACAGGGGATGCCCATGGACTGATGCTGGGTTCGACGAGGCCTAGCTCTTGAAGACGCTGTACCTCGGCTCGCACACACTCCCGCTTGAAGGCATTAAGACGGTAGGGACGCTGTCGGATTGGCTTGGCTCCCCTGGTCTCAACGTCATGCTCCAGCACTGAACAGGAGAGTGGGTAATCACCAACTATAATAAGATACTCCTGTAATAGAGACTTTATATTATTGGCTTGGTCACTAGAGAGATGGCACAACTTAGCACTGGGGTCCTCCAAGATAGTCGAGTTTTCCACTTTTACACCTGACCCATTCATTATTTCAGAAAAACACTATCTTTATCATCCTTACACTCTGGCACAATGATACAAGTTGGCAAGGATTGATCAACGCAAGCAACTACTTTTCCTAGGGTTTCGTTACGAACATGATATGACTTTAAAAGATTGACATGGATAAGGCGTTTTTTCTTACGCCGTTCAGGGGTGCTAATCACATAATTCACGGACCCCTATTTTTCTAGTACTTCATATGGACCACTGTATTTGGATTTAAAAGGGTGATCATGTAAGGGCAGGAAGGCCAACACCTGCTCCCCCACTTGGAATTCTCTAAGTTTTGCCTGATGGGCCTTTTCAAAATGCAGTGTCATTTTCACCTGAGCACACCTTAAGTTGGACTGGGCAAGTTCTACAGCCAGACGCAACTTCTCCTTGAATTGGACCACATATGAAGCTAAGGGCGTTGCGCTCTGATCACTCAATCAACACTCTTTTAACACCTTAAGAGGCCCTCGCGCCTCATGTCCATAGACGAGCTGGAAGGGCGAGAATCCTAGCGACTCTTGTTTACTGTCCCGAACAGCAAACAAAAGCAGGTCAACTCCCTCGTCCCAATCCTTCCCAGTCTCCAGACAGAAGGTGCGCAACATGAGTTTTAGTGTCTGGTGAAATCTCTCTACCACCCCCTGTGACTGAGGGTGATAGGCCGAAGACCTCAACTGCCGGACTCCCAGGGCTTGCATTACCTGATTAAACAACTGGGAAGTAAAATTGGAACCCTGATCTGACTGCACCACTGTAGGAAGGCCTACTTGAGTGAAGAAGTGGGTTAAGGTTTTGATAACATTCTTCGCTGTGATGCGGCGCAAGGGAATGGCTTCAGGATAACGGGTTGCACAATCAATAATGGTTAGTAAGAACTGATGACCACGAGGGGTCTTAGGTAAGGGACCGACACAATCTATGACCACCTTACTAAAGGGCTCTTCAATGACTGGGATAGGCTGCAGAGGGAATGGTTTAACACTGGGGTTCGGTTTCCCCGCTACCTGACAATCATGGCAAGTGCGACAGTAAGAGCTGACGTCTTTCTTCATCCTAGGCCAAAAGAACTGGGATAAAATTTTTGCATAGGTCTTCCTAACTCCTAAATGGCCACCCACCCCATCATGAGCGATACTAAGTACGTCCTGCCGCAAAGGTTTGGGAATAACAACTTGATGATGAACTAACCAAGGGTGATTGGCAGGAGAATTGGAGGGACGGAACTTCCGCATTAATACTCCAGACCTAGTGTAGTAGCAATTTGATTCTTGCTCAGCTTCTGTCTCAGTAACTGACCTATTGAGAAAACCTACCAGCTGAGGAGCCCCTGCTTGTAGCTCAATAAACTTACTCCTAGTGATGGGAGAGGACCAAAACTAGTGACATCTGGGTTCCTATCTCCATCAGAACTAATCTGGAGGTTATCTGGTTGTGGGGAATCCTCAAAAAAATTCACTGAGACCAAGATCAGTATGGTCCGGCTGGATAAGATTATCCTCGGACTTCTCACAGTCCTAGAGGGAAACTTCATCAACTTCACTAGTCTCTTCTACCTCTGTACTGCGGCTCATGCTACGGGTCACAGCACACGCAGGGAACAACCCTGGAAATTCTACTTCTAACTGCACAGTATTATTCTCGGCAGTGGGACAAGATGAGATCACAACATTAGGGAACATCATGTCGCCAACGAGATCATTTCCTATCAATAGAGAGACCCCTTCTACAGGTAAGCTATCTACTACTCCTAACGTGACATAGCCTGACTTTATGGATGACCGCAGATACACTTGGCAAAGGGGAATACGCGACCCACCGGTCAAACCGTTCACAAGCACCCAGCTACCAGTATAGCATGAATCCAGGAATGGAGCAGCTTCTTTAGTAACAAGAGATAAGGCTGAGCCTGTGTCTCTCAAGAGTTTAACAGAAGTGGGTTGACTGAATTGATCCAAAGCTAAGGAACCAGGAGAACAAAATGGTTCAAAGGTTGATATCATAGAAGAGGGGGAAGCATCCAGGGCAACAGTCTGACTGAGGGCAGTGACGCAGGGCTCCAATAATTTCTCCGATTGCGCGGCCACCCTGACCAAAAGAGCGAGGGATCCTTGGTGAGAGGAATTTCTTTTCTTTAACTTGAGACAGTCGCTGATGACATGCCCTGGCTTCTTACAGTACCTGCAACTAGAGTTTCTCTCACCAGTAGGAGTAGATCCACCTGTCCCATGGACCATGGGCTCACCCGGGGTAGATGATGCAGAACCTGAGGGTCGGGTCGGTATGACAAGAGGCAGGGACCCCGGTGTAGATGTTGGTGTGGGCCGCTTGAAGGAAGTGAAGGACTGGGACATGGGAGCATAAGACCTGGAATTTACATTTCTATTAGTTAAGGAATAATGGTCAGCCACTGGACCAGCATCAGCCAGGGTACAGATACCTCTCTGATCCAAGTGTGCTCGAATGTCGCCTGGGATACACTTTCTAACCTCCTCTAGCAGGATTAGTTCAACAAGCTTGTCATGTTCTACATGGGAAGACTCACTTTCAATCCACCTCCGACAAAGGACCTGTTTCTGCCTGAAGAACTCCACAAATGTTTGTTTGTCAGTCTTCCGGCAGTTACGGAACTGTTGCCGGTAGGCTTCAGGAACAAGTTTATAAGCGATCAAAACCGCAGACTTAACAAGGGCATAGTCTCGACATTGATCCTCAGAGAGGACAGAAAACACATCTAATGCTTTACCAGTGAAAGATCTATAAATAAGTTGAGACCATTGAGAAACAGGCCACTTGTTAAGTCGGGCAATTTTCTCAAAAAGAGAGAACAATTAGTTTGGTTCTTCCTCATTAAATTTAGGAACACTGTTGAGACATTTGTCTACACTGAATGTTGAAGTATTACTACCCTGAGCCAAACCTCGTTGTTTGAGAGTTTCCAGCTCCACCTCGAGTCTCTTGAGTTCAACTTGTAAGGCCAAATTACTTGGTGTAACAATTTCCTCTGAATTTCCCGACGGTTGGACTATGATTTCATTGTCAATAAGGTAGTTGAGGACAGCCTCTTCTAACCTAGCCTTATTCATGGAAGAGCGGCCTTCTACTTCATAATAAGCAGCGAGTGATTGCCACTCTGCCTTAGTAAGCCCCTTCAGTACTTCGGCTGAAGGTGAGGCCAAAAAGCTTTTCAGGTCAAACATGTTGAACTCAAAATCGAGTAGCGAAAAAAAAGTAACCGTGGCAGCTAAGCTAACTAGCTAGCTAATTAATAATATCAAAATGCAATCAACTGTGAAACACAGCAAGGGATTAACCAAACACCTGGTACACAAGATAAGGGTTAACTCACCAGATAGCTTAAGCAATAACAGGAGCAATATAAATGAACACTGTGAACACAGCAACTTGCATCCAAAAATACTTAGCGATGAAACAACACCTGGCGAGTAACAACACTTGATATGACACAACAATGGTGGCACAGGCCCCCACTTGTCGCGATCCCACTACCCTTTATACCTGGGGAGTGAAACCTACCCCAAGTTATTAACAAATAAAGGAACAAATAGGGAACACGGCAATAATTATCCCCAAAAAACCTACTCAACTAAATGTGATGGTTACAAGTGTTCCCTGAAGAATGCAGTGATGGGTAGGGAAACACCAGGTAACACTGAAGTCCGTTTATTAAGGGATAGGAGAAATACAAGGGGTGACTAGCGTGTGCCATGCACGGCTCACACAGTCAGACTGAGGCTGCCTTGCCATATGGCACTGTATTAGTGTGTGTCTAGAGCTGAGAGTTGAGCATTGGCCTGTTTTTTGTGGTACCCACGGAGCACGCAGGCGTACACCCTTCTCGTGCAACATCCGGGGGACACTGACGGTCTTGCCGGACCACGCTCCGCTCTCTCAGACACACACGCACGCACGCACGCACGCACTCACTCACGGACAGAACAGTTGACCATATGCGTGATCTCTACGCTGTTTATGTCATATATATGTGGATAGAGCTGTTGAGGCGCCACTTTATATACTAAACAGTGCAGTCCACGCACACACAAAGATGGGAGGTAGGAAGGGACAACGTCAGGATGGGAGACACGACTCCCAAACCACCTTCCCCTCCAACCGGCGCAGACTCTCATCCTCCAGCTCCTGTGACGGACATTGCCACAATTCTGAGGTGGATGGACGACCGAGACGGGAGAGGCAGAGAGATGGAACTTCAGAGGGAGGAGACACGAAGAGAGGAGGATAAGTTGCGTTTTGAGGCACTATTGGCGACCCTGGCGCTAACCCACCCTCCCTCACTCGCAGGTAGAGCGCTTCAAGGCGCCAGTACACTCCCACCTCCACCACACCAGCGTCCTGCAGGTACTCTTGCCTCCGAACAAACAGCTCCCAAGGCATCTGTTCAACCCCCACCCGCCCTCTCACCAGACGTCACGTTTCAGCTTTTTCGTGAGTGGAGGCGGCGTTGGACAGATTACTCCACAATGGTGGACCTTGACAGCAAGCCTCCAAACAAACAGCTCATCCAACTGCGGATCAGTTTGTCGCTGGAGACCCCAGAGAGTTTTGGAGAACACGTTGCAAGTGTCTCCCGCCTCTACCTCTTCAGTGACGGATGTGCTCGACCTTTTACAGGAGCATGTTAAGGGTCGGAACAACGAGGCTTTGCGTCGCCGTGCCTTTACCAGCTGCAAGCAGGCGGAGAACGAATCCTTTGACGACTTTTTTGTATGCTTGAAGAGTTTTTCGGAGGAGATCGACGTCTGCAAGGCGCACAGCAGGGAATGTGAGGAAGCCTGGATCAAGCACGGGATCTTGACAGGTGTCAGGCATGAAGAGTTGATGCAGCGACTCATCCCCCTGGACGCTTCCTCCACACTCCAGGTGGTAGTGACTGAATGTCGGTCATACGAGGCCACCAAGTCCGCCACCTCTGCCTTACGGGCCCCACCTGCTGTGAGAGCTATCTCACAATACAAGAAGGATAAGAAGGCGACCAACAACGCGAAGGCTGCCGCACGTTCTTCCACGCCTTCGCCTAGTGCTTCTTGTGGCAGCTGTGGAAAGCAGCACAGCCCCAAGACTTGCCCGGCCGCCGACGCACCGTGTCGTGGATGTGACCGTAAGGGCCACTGGTCTAACACAGACAGGTGCCCTGCACGAGGCCGCAAGTGTCAGGCCTGCGGTCGCTATGGACACTACGACAAGTGCTACCGCCAACCCAAGCCCAAAAGCCCAAGACAAGGAGGAAAGCAGCGCACTTCCCTCGGGGTGGTTCGTAAGCAGCCCCCTCCAGATGGCCCACGCAGCCCCAAGCAGCAGCGGAGTCACATCAGGAGGGTGGAATCGACCACACGCCCCAGGGCTACCCCTTCCCCTACTATCCGCGTCGCCGTCATACACGGTGATGTGTCGGGTCACATCGAGGTGATACCGGACACCGGCGCCGATACTACGGTGATTGGGTTGAAGCACCTCCAGAAACTGGGCCTCACCAAACGTGACCTGGGACCACCGCCGCAGCTGCTGTACTACAATGCGGACGGTTCCCAGATGCCGGACGCTGTGGGCTCCTATCAAGCAGAGATCACTTACGGCGACAGGTCGTGTCACAGATGGATCGACGTGCGGCCTACTCTCGCTACACCCTTGTTGTCGTGGGAGCACTGCAAGGAGTTAGGCGTGGTGCCCAGAGACTTTCCTGAGCAGATCCCAGCTGTTCGGTACACCGCCAGCAGGGTGCGTGAGTTAACGAGCGACGCGCCTGGCACTGCCACACAGAGCTGCCCAGAACCCGCGTCCACTTCCACCCTCACAGGACGCTCCCCTGCGCAGATCCTGTATGGTCACCCTCTCCGCTCTTGCGTTCCTGCACACGCCAAGGCCTTTGCGAAGGACTGGCAGACCAAAGCCGAGAGCTGTGACCGCTGCGCCGCTTCACATGCCCAGGACGCCAAGGCTCGGTATGACGACCGTGCCCGCCCTCTTCAGCCACTGGAGATTGGTGCCCTTGCCCGCGTCCAGGACCCGACGACGACACGTTGGGACAAGGTGGGCATAGTGATGGGCGTCGGCCGGTCGTGGGACTACAAGGTCAGGATGCCGAGCGGCCGTGTCTGGTGGAGGAACCGCCGCTTCCTCCGGCCAGTCCCACCCCCTGCTGCTGGCCCCCTGACCGAGGACGAGTCACCTACACCTCACGAGGATCCGCCCCACAGTGCACCTCGACGCTCGGAGCGACTTAGGACTAAGAAGTCCGCTCAAGACAAAGACTATGAGCGAGAGGGGGGAGGGAGATGTAGGTTATGTATATAAGTCTCTGTGCCGAGTAGCAACCCTGTATATATGCTACTGTGCCGAGTAGCAACCCTGTATATAAGATACTGTGCCGAGTAGCAACCCTGTATATAAGCTACTGTGCCGAGTAGCATTTATATATATCATCACGTGGCAACACTGCAAGTTATGTGGCAGCATTGCCCCGAGGCTGCCATATGGCAAGGCAGCCTTCGTCTGACTGTGTGAGCCGTGCATGGCACACGCGAGTCACCACTTGTATTTCTCTCATCCATAATAAACGGACTCAGTGTTACTCAGTGTTTCCCTACCCATCACTGCATTCTTCAGGGCACACTAGTAACTTTCATGGCGCAGTGCCTAGGATCTGTGGACTTACAAAGTGTGTGAACGGTGCCGAGACAGTTGCGTCTGCCGGTGATGCGTCGACTCATAGTGTGTTGTGTTATGTTGCGCTGTGTTTCGCAGCGATGTGCAGTGTTGCTTCGTCACAGTGCGTTTTAGTGACGGTGGCAGTGTTAGTGTCAGTGTATTAGTAGGGTGTGTCATAGGAGGGAAGATCAGCTAAAACTAATGGCCCATCACTTTTTTGGTAGATTTTAGTGTATATAAACAGAAAATAATTTCTGTTTCAATATTTTGCAACCTTTTGCTTGGTAAATTATAGCGTGAAATTTATCGAAAATCTAACGTACAGCTGCATTAGTGCATTACAATTAAATAGTGAACATTGCTTTCTGACTTCATTCTTTAACAACCCAACTAACAATATTTTTTTCTGTTTCAGATTCTGATGCATTTATAAGTTGATAATATTTGCGATGGCTGCATGCGTCAGGACGAGGAGCCAAAAATCCAGCCATCTCAATCACTATCTTGGGTCTGGGAGAGAGCTCCTGAAGTCGGAGTTGCCTACATTGAGAGATGCTTTGAGATAAGGTGTTTTAATCAGGCAAATCAGTGAAAAGAACCAAAGAACTTACACAAAGAAAGACATTGCCAGTGATATGACCAAAGCTGTCTTGGCACAGTACACTCTGGCTAACGCTCAGTTCAAGCCTCCAGTCATAACAAGTCAGAAGAAGATTAGTGAGAGACTGCTAGGCAGTTGGGAAAAGGCAAGAGATATCTCTCTTGGGAGAGGAAAACTTGCAGTTAATGACAGCTTTGCCAAGCAACTGGACCAGTTATTTGACATAATTACTTGCAAGTGCCCAATTGTTCTCTGTCCTGAGTTTGGATGCGATCGTGACTGTAAATCCGAGGCCCACATCTCCTGTATTTGCAAGCGTGAACTGAAGATTCCTGTGATCGAACTGGCATTTGTCAAAGCACAGAGAGAGAAGACTGGCAGTATAGGGGCTCTCATGATTTCTAGCCAAGATATTCCGGAGTCCAAGAGACAGGAGGCTGCCACATAGAGACAGAAGAGGAGAAGAGTTGCCGAGGAAAAGAGACTTGAGAAGGCCCAGGGTGAGGTAAAAAAGGCCGATGATTGGAGTCAAGCTGATTCAGAGTTTAATGACTTCCCCATGGCTGATCCGAGTGCTGACCAGGAGAATGGTGACTTTGTCCCTAACCCAGAAAATAATGATCCCAAACCTTCCAGGCATAACATTCGAAATAGGAAAGATATCCCGAGCATAGCTCTGGCCAGCATGCGACACCACACTGGTCTCAGAGAAACTGCAGAGATAGCAACAGCTGCCTGGATTGACGGTGGTTTGATAACACCTGATGATGTTCACCTGGTGATAGATCATAACAAAGTAAGGAGAGCTCAGGAGAAACTTGTCAGTAGCCTAAAAGAGGAGTTTGATAAGGGGATAAGAAAAAATGAAATCAATTGTTTGTTCTTTGATGGGAGAAGGGATGACAATAAAGTGTTCATGAAAGTTGGAGATTCTGACAAGTTGTTCCCTGCCATGGTGAAGGAGGAACACTACTCCTGCTGCAGTGAACCAGGAGGGAAGTATTTGTGGCATTTCACTCCAGAGAAAGATGACATCAGGAAACCAGCTGAGATAGTGGCAGATAACATTGTGAGCTGGCTCAGAGAGAGGAACGTAGACCAGACCCTGCAGGCCATTGGAGGGGACAGCACCAACACGAACACAGGGTGTCAAGGGGGGGGTCATACAGTGGATAGAGCGGAAGATTGGGAGGAAGCTGGTCTGGATTGTTTGTGACCTCCACACCAACGAGTTGCCACTCAGACATCTGATCCAGGAGCTGGATGGCAAGACTCTTTCAAACAACAGATGGTCCGGTCCTCTTGGCAAGATGCTGGACTCTGCCACTGAGTTAGAAATAAATCTGAGCTTTGAAAAAATCACAGTTGGCCCTCCACTCGTTGAGCTTGCACATACTGTCATTGACGACCTGAGTACTGACCAGTACTATGGTTACATGATTTGCAGTGCCATCGAAACTGGGGTCATGCCTGATAGACTTGCTTACCTACAGATAGGTCCAGTCTCACATTCCAGGTGGCTCACAACGGCTCTCAGGTTCTGCAGAATTTGGGTCGCTCATCATAAACTGAAAGGGAACCAGCTTCACAACCTGAGACTTATTGTCCAATTCATCGTGAGTGTCTACTTGCCAAATTGGTTCAACACCAAGGTCAAGTCATCGTTCTCCGAAGGTCCGAGGCATGTTCTCTTCCAGCTTGAGCTCCTGAGGAGTCAGCCAAGGAAGGTTGTTCAGACTGTGGAGCAGACTGTGAGGAGATCTTCCTGGTATGCTCATCCCGAGGCAGTTCTGCAGACAATGCTCTGCAGTAAGGATGGGGAGGAGAGAAGAGTGGCAGTCAAAAAGATCTTGGATATGAGACTTATGAGAGGATCTGGGCATGACGAATCAGTTGGTGACGATTCCTTCAGGGTCAGGAAGACTCCTGAAGTCAATCTAGGTGTCAAGGCCCTCACTGATCTCATAGATCTGGATAACATCCAGGCTGGCAGTGAGCCCCCTCTTACCTGCAGCCTCACCAATGTTAAAGTCAGAGCTTTCCTGGACAACCCCATGCATGTCCCTGCCTGGCCCTCGCACACCCAGAGTATAGAGCATTGTGTACAGCAAGTGAGCGAGGCCAGCAGTCACGTGTACAGCAGGAGAGGAGGGAAGGCTACATCCGAGCTCAGGTGGTCAGCAGGGAGGTGATGAGGAGAAACAGAAGCAAGAAAGACATGTTCTCTATGGTGTGCAGCAACGCCGGGTCGTAGTAGTAAAACCGGTTTTTGTATTTGATGATTTTGTTTCCTAAATGAATATTAAATTTAATAAATGTGTCAAGATCAATCGTTTCACTATTCTGGATCATTTTCATCCTAATAAATTAACCTGATACATTTACTTTACTTTAAATAAGCTATTTAGTGGTGTTGGTAAAAGGGTGGGAATACTGAATTTTCATAAGATTTCAAGTTACAATTTACCGAGCAAAAAATGAAAACTTTTCAAATCTGAAGATATCACATGATTCGGCACATAGAACTACATCATTAATACCATGGGCCGATTTTTCAAACTCAAAAAAAAAAAATTCGCCTCCATATGACACACCCTAATATGGCAGCCTCGGGGCAATGGTGCCACATAACACGTGCAGTGCTGCCACGTAATTATATATATAAATGCTACTCGGCACAGTAGCTTATTTACAAGGTTGCTACTTGGCACAGTAGCATAGATACATAACCTACATCTCCCTCCCCCCCTCACGCTCATAGTCTTTGTCTTGAGCGGACTTCTTAGTCCTAAGTCGCTCCGAGCGTCGAGGTGCACTGTGGGGCGGATCCTCGTGAGGTGTAGGTGACTCGTCCTCGGTCAGGGGGCCAGCAGCAGAGGGTGGGACTGGCCGGAGGAAGCGGCGGTTCCTCCACCAAACACGGCCACTCGGCATCCTGACCTTGTAGTCCCGCGACCGGCCGACTCCCACCACAATGCCCACCTTGTCCCAATGTGTCGTCGTCGGGTCCTGGACGCGGACAAGGGCACCAATCTCCAGCGGCTGAAGAGGGCGGGCACGGTAGTCATACCGAGCCTTGGCGTCCTGGGCACGTGTAGCGGCGCGGCGGTCGCAGCTCTCGGCTCTGGTCTGCCAATCCTTGGCAAAGGCCTTGGCGTGTGCAGGAACGCAAGAGCGGAGAGGGTGACCATACAGGATCTGGGCAGGGGAGCGTCCTGTGTGGGTGGGAGTGGACGCGGGTTCAGGGCAGCTCTGTGTGGCAGCGCCAGGCGCGTCGCTCGTCGGCTCACGCACCCTGCTGGCGGCGTAACGAGCAGCTGGGATCTGCTCGGGAAAGTCTCTGGGTACCACGCATAACTCCTTGAGGTTCTCCCACGACAATAAGGGTGTAGCGAGAGTAGGCTGCACGTCGATCCATCCGTGACACGACCTGTTGCCGTAAGTGATCTCCGCTTGAAAGGAGCCCACAGCGTCCGGCATCTGGGAACCGTCTGCATTGTAGTACAGCAGCTGCGGCGGTGGTCCAAGGTCACTTTTGGTGAGGCCCAGTTTCTGGAGGTGCTTCAACCCAATCACCGTAGTATCAGCGCCGGTGTCCGGTATCACCTCGATGTGACCCGGCACATCACCATGTGTGACGGCGACGCGGATGGTAGGGGAAGGGGTAGCCCTGGGGCGTGTGGTCGATTCCACCCTCCTGATGTGACTCCGCTGCTGCTTGGGACTGCGTGGGCCATCTGGAGGGGGCTGCGTGTGAACCACCCTGAGGGAAGTGCGCTGCTTTCCTCCTCGTCTCGGGATTTTGGGCTTCGGTTGGCGGCAGCACTTGTCATAGTGTCCATAGCGACTGCAGGCCTGACACTTGCGGCCTCGTGCAGGGCACCTGTCTGTGTTAGACCAGTGGCCCTTACGGTCACATCCACGACACAGTGCGTCGGCGGCCGGGCATGCCTTGGGGCTGTGCTACTTTCAACAGCTGCCACAAGAAGCACTAGGCGGAGGCGCGGAAGAACGTGTGGCAGCTTTCACGTTGTTGGCCGCCTTCTTACCCTTCTTGTACTGTGAGATAGCTCTCACAGCAAGAGGGGCCCGTAAGGCAGAGGTGGCGGACTTGGTGGCCTTGTACGACCGACATTCAGTCACTACCACCTGGAGTGTGGAGGAAGCGTCCAGGGGGATGAGTCGCTGCGCGAACTCTTCTTGCCTGACACCTGTCAAGATCCCGTGCTTGATCCAGGCTTCCTCACATTCCCGGCTGTGCGCCTTGCAGACGTCGATCTCCTCTGACAAACTCTTCAAGCGTACAAAAAAGTCGTCAAAGGATTCATTCTCCGCCTGCTTGCAGCTAGTGAACGCGCGGCGACGCGAAGCTTCGTTATTCCGACCCTTAACATGCTCCTGTAAAAGGTCGAGCACATCCGTCACTGAAGAGGTAGAATCGGGAGGCACTTGCAACGTGTGCTCCAAAACTCTCTGGGTCTCTAGCGACAAACACATCCGCAGTTGGATGAGCTGTTTGTTTGGAGGCATGCTCTCAAGGTCCACCATCGTGGCGTAATCTGTCCAACGCCGCCTCCACTCACGAAAAAGCTGAAACGTGACGTCTGGTGAGAGGGCGGGTGGGGGTTGAACAGATGCCTTGGGAGCTGTTTGTTTGGAGGCAAGAGTACATGGAGGACGCTGGTGTGGTGGAGGAGGGAGGATATTGGCGCCTTGATGCGCGCTACCTGCGAGTGAGGGAGGGTGGGTTAGCGCCAGGGTCGCCAATAGTGCCTCAAAACGCAACTTTTCATCCTCTCTTCGTGTCTCCTCCCTCTGAAGTTCCATCTCTCTGCGTCTCTCGTCCCGGTCGTCCATCCACCTCAGAATTGTGGCAATATCCGTCACTGGAGGTGGAGGATGAGAGTCTGCGCCCGGTGGAGGGGAAGGTGGTGGGGAGTCGTGTCTCCCATCTTGACGTTGTCCCTTCTTACCACCCATCTTAGTGTGTGCGTGGACCGCACTGTTTAGTATATAAAGTGGCGCCTCAACAGCTCGAACCACATATATATGACATAAACAGCGCAGAAATAACTCATAGAGTCCACTGTTCTGTCCGTGAGTGAGTGCGTGCGTGCGTGTGTGTGTGTGTGTGTCTGAGACAGCAGATGCACTTGGTAGTGGCCTTAATGCCTGTGGCTAGAGACGCGGCAGGGGTGAGACCGTCAGTGTCACCCAGGATGTCACGCGAGAAGGGTGTACGCCTGCGTGCTCCGTGGGTACCACAAAAAACAGGCCAATGCTCAACTCTCAGCTCTAGACACACACTAATACACTGACACTAACACTGCCACCGTCACTAAAATGCACTGTGACGGACCAACACTGCACATCGCGGCGAAACACAGCGCAACACAACACACTATGAGTCGACGCGCATATCGCCGGCAGATGTAACCGTCGGCATTGTTCATACACTTGTAAGTCCACAGATCCTAGTCACTGCGCCATGATGGTTACAAGTGTTCCCTGAAGAATGCAGTGATGGGTAGGGAAACACCGGGTAACACTGAAGTCCGTTTATTAAGGGATAGGAGAAATACAAGCGGTGACTAGCGTGTGCCATGCACGGCTCACACAGTCAGACTGAGGCTGTCTTGCCATATGGCAGCCTCGGGGCAATGTTGCCACATAACACGTGCAGTGTTGCCACGTAATTATATATATAAATGCTACTCGGCACAGCAGCTTATTTACAAGGTTGCTACTTGGCACAGTAGCATAGATGCATAACCTACAAAATGTACTTGAATATGTAAGAACAGTTGAAATAAGTAAGTCACAAAAAGGAAGATAATTAATTAATTCAATTTATGTTCTAAAGGGAGTAATGACTAGCAAACAAGAATTTAAGGGAATAAGTGATTATATAATAAAATAAGAGTGATGCCGGAAGGGTGAAAATATACCGTAAGGAGTTAGACCAAACGAATATTACTTAACATAACTATATTACATAGACATACAAAATATATATATACAACAATCCCTACAAAATAGTTATTTCCTACCAAACAGGAGATTCCTTACCACCAGGATCCCTTCCTAGGCCTAAATAAATGTGTCACTAATACCTGATGCCCCTAGGGCATTGCAGAAGGCTGGACAAGGCACTAGACAAGGGTCAAGGCTAGAGAACAAATGGACACGTCTACCATGTGCCACGGTTTTTCGCAACTGGGGAAGCGTGCCCACGCGGTGGAGGAGCGCGTCTCATATCACATGATCCAGGACATTTGCTAGATATTTTATATAATTAATTAATACTACTCTTGATTTGACTTAACAGAGTAAGACAATGATGCATATTAGTAACATACATAAATATACAATTAACCTAAGTAACTAAGAACAATAATAATATAATAAGTACAATTAACAAGTTAATTGTTTGTGTGAAATGTAGGCGTGAACATATGCCTCACGGTATGAGAGTTCCCGAGCGCTCAGGCACGTGACAGTCATCATCAGGCTTACCATTCGTCTTCTCCACACTCTGGATTTTTCTCAAACTGTTATCCCCAATCTGTGACTTTATCAGTTCACCTTTATCAACAATGAAATCAGGACAAAAATTTACCTCCGTGTCTACTTTACCATTTTTTCTCCCTTTTCCACTTTAACTTTATCATACTAGTCACCGTCCATGATCAACTGACCTAAATCAATTTCATTCTCACATAGTTCATTCTTATCCATAGACCTAGTGACAGCACACACTGGAAAAAAATATCAGAATTTTCAATTTCCTCTCTTACTACATCTCAATCAACATTCGCACCATTTATGTCACTCAATAATGTCATTCCCATGACAAGTTAGATGATCTTCAATCATCTTAGGTTCCGGAACCACCCGGTACCCTGCTACCAAATAGCATATCGACTACTTCAACCGGTAATTCATTCGTCACCCCAACCTTAACTTTAACAATGACAAGATCGGTCTCGAGGTTCACTATATGTATAGGTATGGTCAATTTGGAGCCTAACACTTTTACTTTTATCTCATCACCAGAACGAGACTCTGCTGTCAATTCCAATGATTTCTTGATGACCCCACTTTGGTTCCCTCCGGTATCTCTTAAACCTGTAATTTTTTTTCTTGGCAACTCATTCCACACAGATTTTCTATTCATTTTTGAATGCTTCAAAGCTCTAGCAGGCTTCTTAACCTCACAGTGTCTGGCATCTGTCACATCCATGTGAAACTACTAGGTTTTCCCAAAATAAAATTAACCTTGCCGTCTTTTGGGTACTTCTACACTGAGATTTAAAGTGACCAACTTCCCCACAACAATAGCATTTCGCTGGTGGTCTCCCTTGCTGACCTACACTGTTTTTCTATGCTTTGACATATTAAAAATTACCTTGTGACTGACCTTGAGGATTCCCAGCCATATTATTTCCTGACCAGTGACTGCTTTGTTCCCCGAAGTTACCTGACCCTTTACTGCGCCTTTCAGTACCTGACGACATTTGGTTCTGTTGGCCCTTAACAGGATACTGCCTATCTCCACCTTGTCTGTGTGAGAAATGCCTAATTTTCCCTTATTTGCATCCTACAACCATGGTTAGCTAGCCCCTCAGTTTCTTCCTCCATCTCTTTTAACACTCCCAAAGAAATAGTCTCCCACCAACTCTTTCTGCATGTAACACTTAATACTAGATCTTTAAGAAATCTCATATAAGATGCAAATTCATATAATTCTTTCTTCGTGTATTGACAGAGATGGTGTACTATCGTGCACCAAAGTCGTGTCCACTACCCATCCACAGTGAGGATTCGAATAGTCTTGAGTGTGAAGTTTCGAAACAGCTGGGGGAAATGCTATGGTCGGCCAACAGATGTCGCCCACTGTAGTGTGTGTGTGTGTGTGGGGGGGGGGGGGATAGAGGAGGTGGGGGTTCGTCTAGTAACAGGTTGTGTGTAGGTGGAGCATAACATCGTGAATTCCGCAATCACTGATAACAATAAGAATGTCATGAAGATAGTAAATAATATTAAGCATGATGAAAGATGTGAATCGGGTAAATAAAAGCACTACAACGACCATATCTCTGCCTTTCATGGCTACGACGGTGAGACTGATGGGCAACAGGTAAGTCACATTAATTTGTCAGCATAGCCCATGTCATCCTTATACTATTGCAGGGTGTCCCGTGAGTGACATCAGATATTTGTACAGGTGAAACAATATGTGATATTGAGTTGAAAATCTTCTATACACATACGCATTTTTCGGTTTACGTTAGGCGTGAGGTGGGTTGTAAAAATTACGCAGGGCAAAAATTTTGCCATGTTATATTTTATTTGTCTTACCAATTGCAGCCATACTGTGTGCTGTTGTAATCCTTATTGGTGGATCACATACGGCCTATTAATAGCGTGAAAACCCGTTTGAAGATATTGTAATGCTCCATAACTTGCATTAAACAACATCATACGTTCACGAGTTCCAACTCCACGCCTAGCCTCCCCCCCCCCCCCCCCGCCTTTACCCACCCAACTATTAAACCTCATAATTTGAGCATCGTGGGTTACCACACCTAAACACTAATCGACTACATATTCTCTCCCCACACTCCCCCTCTCTCATCCCCCCACTCCACTCCTCCCTCCCCCACCTCTTCCCTTCCATCGCATTACCTTCCCCTGCATTCCCCAATCCCCTCCCCCTATTCTACCCATGGTGACGAATTGGACTACTGTAATGAACACTCACAGAACCGACGACATGGCTCCTCCCCCTTGTATTTAGAGTTAAAACCTTTACAACAAAGGTCAATCCCACGTAACTTAAGCTGGATTAAGATATATGGAAAAAAACAAGCAACACCCATGGTCACCCCCCTACCCCAACTTAAAATCATAGCCACCACGTCTCTATCTCCATCCGTTTCCCTCTATCTATAATAAAAAGTGTAACTCTACTCAGAAAATATAATGAATGGGCCCTCCAAACAAATTAAAGATGAGGTGCACCCCACCCAAATAGTGATGGGCCCTCCATTTTCTTTCGCCTTCTTTTCTCCACATCCTTTCAGCCCTCCCATCGCCCCAGTCACCCAACCTACCACCCAATACCATGCGGTGGGCAGAAGCCCACACACTTAGGGCTGTATTCCTAGTCATTACGACGATAATGACGATCACCATCATCATCACGATGCATCGTGTGTCGGGATGCAACCACCCGACGCTCAGTGCCATATTGCTAGTCACTTACATAATTAGAAAGACGGTTTAGAGAGATATTTAGTTGTTATTTTATACCGGCACAATAATATATTGAAAAATATCTTCTTTTTTTTCAAATTGAACTTTAGTATCTGTTCTAAACAAATTACAGACAATTTTTTCATCTGTGTACTTGGCACCAATGTTTGCGCAGGTGTTATCAAACATGGAGAGGAGAGAACGTTCTGCAGCCCTGTCAGTAACCCTGCAGATAGCACCTTTGCGCCTTATCGAGCAAAGGCCAGTCGTCGAGGACAGGTCTACTAGTACTGTAACACAATAAATGACAGCAAAGGAAAGGCCTAGGATGAAATTACTGCCTCATTAAACGTCAGCAACCAAGATCAACTCCCTCTTACAGCCAAGCACCTCAAGAGGAGCTCCAACATAAAAAGGAGTAAGTATATGCTTATTTCTAAGTTTAGTATTTAAAAATAAGGATTTTTGCCATTAGGTTACTAGATTGAGTAGGATTACAGTATTTAAGTGACGGGTCATGTGAGGAGTCATGTGAGTTAAAGTTAGGTTAGGTTAAAATAAAGTTAGGTTAAGTTAAAAATAGGTTAGGTTAAAATAGGTTAAGTTATACAGCATATAAATCTATATGAAACATATTATTCTGCAGAGTTAGTGTACTTTCCATTAGTTGCCTGGCAATACACACTTAGCAAGCCAAATTATTCTGGCAAGATAGCTTCAAACAGGTCTATGCTCAGTTTCTGAAGGGTCACCTCCAAGAACTTATCAGAAGCACGAGTCCTTTTTACCAGCATATCATAGTAAATTTTAATGCAGATATGACTGTAGCCTAGTACTGTATAAAGCATTTATATTCTTCTGTTTCTTTCAGAACTAAAACCAGAGATATAGGAGAGCGGGTGGTGGTCCTCCAGAAAAACTATCATTAGCTTCAGAAGAAATCGCCACCCAGTGCTCGTGTCATGCGGAAGACTTCTGCAAGTGTACCTGAACTTCCTCACTCCCATGATCCTCTTGTTTTGCCTGTTCCAACACCAGGGCCATCAACTGTGTCTTCTGCACCATCTACTTCTGTTTTTCGACTTCTAATTTCACCCTCTGTTCCTGCCTCACCAATATAAATTGTACACAATGAAAAGAGAGCATGAGGAGGAACTGAAAGTGAAGGCCATAATATCAGCACATACACTCAAAGAAAGATAAAGTGAAACTGTAATTAGAGTGATTGAAAAGACGCTTGAAAAAATTAATAAATCTTTTGAATTGTTAGATACATGTTTAAGGAAAGCATCAACTGCATATGATGCCATGGCTAAAACTTATGAATGATGGTTGAGTAATAACATACAGTCAGGGCCGGTGCTAGGAATTGCGGGGCCCAATTAGAAAATTGATAGTGGGGCCCTCTACTCTACAAAGTCGAAGATTGATGTTTTATATTTCGTGTAGTATGCCCGCCTTAGCCAAAAAGCATTAATTACTTGATATACTAAAAGTTTAAAAACAGTATAAAAGTTTTGATTTTTTATTACAAGTTAAGACAATTACAGACAAACTGTTTATTACAACTGTACTTGTGGATGATCCATCACTGTTTGATGTTTGGGCTTGGCCTTCTGACTCTTCTTTAGCTATAAGTGGACTTCTCACTTTGGCACTGTCTTCTGTTGTATTAAGATCGTCTTCAGTTTGATTCAACTGTGTCTGTGTGTCAACTTGAACTTTTTCAAACTGAATATCAATTTCTTCATTGTATTCATCAACTGTAATTGGACTAATGGCTGTATTGTCATTTTCTGAATCGTTTTTGTCTTCTTCATCTTCAATACATGGGCGTTTCAAAGGTGGAGTGACAAGAAATTTTTTGATAGCACCTCGATGTTTTTCATTTTCAGCCACCTTTGCCTTTGCCAGTGCTCGCTTCTGGTTGCCATTTAAATACTTACGCCCTCTGCCTCTGCCTCTGGCACTTAAAAAATAAGTATGTGCATATATGAATGTTATAATTAAAACAAAAAATCGAAACACTGATCCTATAAAATAAAAACCACACAATGTTTATCACCACTTCACCGGACAAAAAAAGCTTTAACCGGACATATAACACTTTGGCATGGATAGCACACCGCTACGTACGCAAAGATTCGGTTACTTACATAGAGCTATATGTGCTTGCATGTGCTCAGAATCACAAGTCATTTTCTGATTCATCATCGCTATTGTCGCTATCAATCATGTACTCAGGATCAACAATTATCATCACTGTCCAGCACAAAAATTATAAACAAACCACGCCTCGGTCGCCACCCAGTGGCCATGCTTCTCATTTTCAAGGTCAACACTGCAAAACTCATCTCAAATCATGTCTATGGCAACGACCGGAATTTTGTCACTGTCTGACGATGATCACTGATTCACTGGTTATTACAGGACATGCTGATATACACAGCACAACGTTATCACTCGTATTTCCCCCTGAAAACAGCCAAAAATACAGACCCGACACACTTACACCGTCCAAGCGTTGGGAGAGAGTGAAAACTGTCTTCTGATTGGCTCGCACCCTTCCCGCTCCCGTAAATTATTATGAAAGTCAGGGCGTGTGGACCAACACCAGAATTAATTCCCTTGGACTTTTGACAAAACAGAAAATTCTCGCACGTGACTGGGATCTATTATTTTGATGACAATAACAATGATTTTGTGTCTAACGTTAGCTTTTTTACCAATATCGTATACAGTTTAAAACTAACACACGTGTGTGCGGGGCCCCCTTGCGGCGCGGGGCCCAATTTGATTAAATTGGTCAAATAGGCTTAAAACCGGCCCTGCATACAGTCATATGCAATGTTTATGATATTACTATATACAGGGGTACTGTGATATATCGTAAAGTGGCATCTAGATTATAAATTTATATTCTTATGTCTTACACCTTAAAATAATTTTATTTAAAGGAAATAAATCTACATTTCTTTATTTTGCCATTGTTTACAATTGCTGTCTTACAGTAAGTATGGCAGCTAAGATTTTTTTTTTTTTTTATGATATACAGGTATGCTGTGATTTTCAATAATTGCAATTCTTTTTACTGTGCTAAAGACTAAAGTTCTTTTTTTGGGGGGGGGGGGGGGTGGTAGATTTATAATACAAGTTGTTATATGCAGAGTAATGGATATAGGAGATTTTTAGTTTATTAATTTTTATGCATTTATACATAATTTAATTTAAGAGAAAATTTGTCTCCGCATTTCTATTTTGTGCAAATATTGTACAAAGTATGGCAGTTCAGATTTTTTTTTATGCATATCTATAATATAAGCTGTGATATTAATGAAATGCAGAGTCCTGTATAGAAAAAATAATTTTTATTTTCTTAATTTTTGCACATTTAGAAAAAATAAATCTATATTTCTTTCCTTTGGTCTTCTTCATATTACCTCACAGGTGAATTATCATACATATTGAGGTAAGCTTCCTTATTAAAGACCTCAATGAAGTAAAAATTAGACAATTTAAGGCAACATAATTTAAGAATGAATGAAAAGGCTTTAATAAAGAAATGATATAGAACCATTGTTTTATTAAAATTTAATGACATGAATCGTTCACCACTTAAAGTAATGTATGGAACATAGTAGTTACCTAACTTACTAAAGCCGTATTACTTCTTAATGCATGTCTTCTATGTCCAGTGGAAGTCCAGAAATCAAAGTAATATTATGTTGAACTGCACATGCAATTATAATATTTTTGGTAGTAGACAGCTTTGCTCTTACATGTTGCAAGACAGCAAATCTCCTCTTCCACACTCCAAATGTCCTTTCAATTGTAGTTCTTGTTTTAATATGAGATCTGTTATATTTCCTCTGCCTTTCATTAGCTGGATTATGGATTGGAGTGAGTAAGTATGGACGCAACGCATATTCACTATAACCAAGGAGAAAGCCTCGATAACCACCGGCCTGCAGACTGTCACAAAGTCTTGACGTTGTGAATATGCGGGAGATGATGTCTGACTTTTGTAAGCAGCTCCCTGGTGCTGTCCTTAGATGCTCTGTAGTACTGAATAAATTCCTTTTCATTATAATATTGAAAAGGATCTCGTCTTATATTAAATCGTCGCTTCCTAATATCACCAACTTGACTAAACATCCTTATTTCTTCGATGTCATCAAGGTGTTGTCTGTAGGTCTGCATGCTGTCAAATCAGAACATTATCATTTTATTTATAATTTCTTAATTTAAATTTTTTAATAAAATTTGTTTCTAGGACAACTGCCCCCTTGAAAATTGCCCCACATTACCAGTGAATAACTGGCACAAAATATGGATCTAACCTATCTTTAACTTAAAAAAAAAAATAATAACCTAACCTCACTTTAACTTAATCTAATCGAATTTAAACTTCACCTAACTTAACATAACCTAACCTAACAAAATAGTAAACATGACTGATCCACAATTTTTTCAATTAACCAATGTTTTTTATAGAAATCTGTAAGTGTTGCCGATTGAATACCATCATACAGATGGCAAAGTTAAAACTGATCTCTCATGTCAGTGCAGTGGGGGCCCCTGCCTTGCATTGTACACACACTTCAAATTGCATAGAAACTTCTTAAGAGCCAAACTACGTCAAGTTGATCAATTGTGCATCCAATGGGCTTTTTTTGTGACAACCAAGTTTAGTTAATTGTCACTCCCAAACTGTCTACTGTGCTGTGTGGTTTTCTGATATTGTTTAGAATATAGCTAAAAAATGTAGTTATACTTAGATGAATGAAAATATCATTTGTAAAAATTAAAAGTAAATAGATTTTTTTTTAACCAAAGAGTGCAGTGTTGAGTGTATTATTAAAACTGTGATGTAGCCTAGTATTGCAGAATTTTGGAGCAAATTATTTCTATTGATAGTAAGCTGTACTTATTCTTTATTTTATTAGTGACAGTAAATATTTAAGTTAAAGAATAAAGAAAATGAAATCTTCTACTTACTTATGTCGGCATATTTCTGCCTGACACACAAGACACTGTAGATCGTACCCCATAGCTAATATCTTGTTGAAAATAAATATTAACGTTTATACTAAACTATATTACTGGGCCCAAAACTGTGATATTTTCCTTGCCAACTCAAGATAGAGTGAGCTCACTTGGCTTGCCCCATTCCGGAAAAAATAAGTGTATTTCGTGTTTCAGATGGTTGAAATTTTATTACTACTACGACAAAAATATTGTATGAATGAATAAAGATAAGAAACATACCTTAAATGATAAAAGAAGTAATTGTTAATTGAAGATGAGGCTCACAGCACAGACAGCAGTCGTCATCGAAGTCGGAGCTGTGATGTCAACATTCCAATAATGTTTCAAGTTCATAACAGTGTTGTGAAAGTTTATTTATCCGTATTAACACTTCTTTTAATTGTTCTTATCCAAAAAAATAATATAATTCGACGTAGACATCTGTAATATAAAGTACTGGAAGAACTTTCATAAAATATAATGATGATTATTATTTGTCGTAAGGCAGCTATCGGGTGGGGGTAGCCACCCGATGTTGTTTCCAACATTTCAGGGATATGCGTATGGTTCCCTTCCGATACCTCGTTTATCGGGATGACTATTAATAGACCAGCACGAACACTATCAATTGGCATTGTGCTTCGTAATGACTATCAATCCGGCCCTGACTCTCCTCCTAAAAGTCTGTTCCGTTTAGCCCACATTCTTTCACTACTAAACCTTCTTCCCCCTTTCCTATATTTCACTATCGTTATCTGTATCTCCCCTTTCGACTCCGCCATTTGTAATTGTTGCCTTGTGTAATTTGTAAAATCGACCTCACTGCTAAACGTAAACCGAAAAATCCATATACGTATAGAAAACGTTTTTGTATAACGAAACCTAACGTAATGCAACCTATTACTGTTACATGTAATCTGGGACGAACATGTCATTGCTGAAAATTGTCAAAAAAATATGTAAAGCAGTGGAAAACCATATATTTTGATTATCGGCGAATCTAACTACCTATAAGCAATTAATATTTGACGATTGGCAAAAATTCTGGGAAAATGAACCAACAAGTCATAAGCCAAAAATGATCAAATCATCAGTTTATCCTTGGTCATCATCAAAACAATCCTCTCGATATCACGAAACTATTCTGAATCGTCTAAGAATTGGGCATACGCGATTGACGCATGGCCAACTCATGTCTTCCCCTAATGGAGCCCCACCTATATGCTCCAACTGCCGAACACAAATAACAGTCCAACATATTCTCATTGAATGCCCTATTTATAATCGGTATCGAACAATGTGCTTCACTAACCCTACAATGTAAGATATTTTAGCAGAGACACCAAAATTTTCCCTAAGTTCAGTTTTGACCTTTTTGAAAGACTGTAATCTCCTCCAAACAATATAACACTAAATAATAGAAACACAAATATGTGTTAACTAATCCCTCTGGCCAGCCCTAGGAGAGACTCAAATGGGTGTCAGTGGTCTGGTTAAACTAAATCTTGATGATGATTATCGGCGAATGTTCACTCTACAGTCGCAGGGGTGGTGGTGGTGGTATGGGGGGGGGGGGGGAGGATCCACTTGCAGTTCACTATGAATACATGAAATAGGAAGGGTTTCTTGGGCAGTGATCCAAAAAGATTTACCAAAATGTTATGTCAGAGTAATAATACTTAACCTAGGTGTTACTAATACCATTAATTTACTCTAGTATATAAAAGCCTGCATCAGTTACCACAACATAATATTACCCTGGTCGTCGACCAGGGGTGTGCCTGAAGCTGGTCGACTCCATCCCTAATCGCCTTGATGAAGTCCTGAATGCAATGGGTGTCTGGACCAAATACTAAGAAGTGTGTATTGGTGTATTGTTTGGATTTTAGTATTGTTTGCAAATACAATTAATATATATTAACTCACCTACAGTGTTATCTTAAATCCATGTCCTTAATGATGTCTTAAACTATATCGCATGAAAATTCATAAAACAGTAACTTAACAGCCACAAATTATGTATTGTGTGGTATACAATGATATGTATGACACGTCGTGGAATGTGTTGTCTTATAGCACAATTTTATTATATCGTTACAATTGCTACCATCATTGAAATGCTCATGACGTTCAGCACACAATATTAACGGTAACTGAGCACACTTGACTGCAGTGAGTTTTTCGCCAGAGTTAGGGAGAGTAGCACTAGTTCTCCAGGACTGAAGGTCCAGTCTACTGCCGTTTTGTCAAACTTTTCCTTCATTGTAGCTTGACCATCTTTTAAATTTTCCTGTGCAAATTTACGAACATGATTTAATCAAATCTTGAATCTCTGTACGTATTTAAGTAGTGGCATACTTTCCCCTTACGTCAACCAACTTCCTTTCAACATGTTTAGTTGCCCTCTGACTTTGTGTCCAAATATACAGTAAGTTGAAAAGGGGAATATCACAAAGATTCGTGTTTACTCTCGCGGAAGGCAAAGAGCATTAAGTGAACACCTTCATCCTTGTATTTATCAGTGGACCTATCACTTGAAACTGATCCCTTAAACGGAAAGGGTTCAAACAAATCAATCCGGTTACCACTAACAGAATAAACTGCTTTATTTAACTGAGCAGCATTCTTATGAGCTAATTTGCGGTAATTAGCAATTACATGCCCTGGCTGCCTGTAATAATATCATAATGTAATTGATTCCATCTTAAGAGCATTCTTTTCGCTAGTGTCAAATATATCTTGCGTATTACTGTTTCAACTCTGAAATAAAACTTGATGTTACATGACAACAGTACAGGGCAGTATTTAGTGGGCATAATGTAACATTTCTGGCTTTGTTAGTATTCCAAGTTATATTTATCTGCTAACACTTTTTCTCATTAATTATTGTGCTTTGAATTACTGCGTTTTTTTACATAGTGTTAAGCCTCCTGTAAGTGTACTGTACATGGATTCGGAGGTAGTGAGTGATTTGACCAGTCATTTAAGTTGATAAGTCACTAATGCAGGTGCAGCGTGTTAAGTAATAGTGTTTATATTCATAACCGGGTAATACTTGCAAGATCCAAGTAAGCTAATTCGGATGTGGTTGTAGCCACGAATGTTTACATTCAGTACGAGCCGTTTCTTCCTACTTAGTTTTTCAAAACTGTCAATAACAACAGTGGACTACCTTACATGTCAGCTCTGACGTGTTCAGTTATCTCTTAATACGAATTTTAGTGGAATTTTGTTTAACACTAATTCACTATTCTCTCAAATTCTTAAATTGGACATTAATCACAACAATGGTAAGGGATACGGAATGCTTGAACTTGTGAAATTACTTCACCAAACAGCGTAAGCTTGAGTTTATTGAAATATACCTTTTGTAAAAAACGAGTCGGGGTTAATTACCAGGCGTAGAGGGCGGCTGAAAAATGTGGGTAATTAGGACGTTTACTTTGAGTTTTGAGCATGGCGTTTCTCTAAGTATATTTGTAACTTGTGTGACATTTCTCTTCCTCTAAGCAGTATTATTTGGGTAAGAAATACTTACTGAGCACCTTGTTACACACATTCCCCTTACGATAGTGGACGAAGGGCCCTATTATCCATGAATTCCTAATCAGTATTCTAACCCCGTAAGCATAAAATTTCACAGGGTCTACAATCCTATCTCTTACTATTCGTGTACTTTATATAAAATGCCAGAATGATTGATGACCAGCCTCTTCTTGTGAGTTAAAAAATATGCAAGCGGTTTAAAAGGGAATTCCACTTATTCCGGAAAGACTAGGATTTTTTTTAAGTTTTGAAATTACTTGATCAATAATCATGTCTTGATTCTTGGTGATTAAATAGATAATCCTACTGTTGACAAACTTGAAGGTGTAGACCTGAGGAAAGGAGACTGTAAAACTATAGCTGATTATCTTGAAATTCCAGTCTCGACAAGTTTGTGTAAAGACAGATTAAAATTAGTTGTACAAGGATTAATCTCAAATGAGATTCTTCCTGAAGAAGCTGCCAGACTCATTACTAGTCCTGGGGACTTAAAAGAAAACGTGGTAGGTTCTCCATTTCAACTGGAGACAGCGGAGATAGTGAGTGTGGAAGCTAAAACCTTAGTTGACCTTGAAAGTGAGAAATTTTTATTTGAACGAGAGAAGTTTGAGAAGGAGCTAATTTAAAGAGAAAAGGAAAGAAAGCATGAATTGAGAATAATTGAAATCCAAAAGAGAAATGCAAAGTCACTTTGATTGGTCCCGTAATGTAAATTTGGTACCTAATTTTGATGAATCAGATCCTGAGTCTTCAATTCGTTTGTTTGAGCGTACAGCTCTCCACTATAAGTGGCCCAAGGTTGAGTGGATTTGGCTACTTCAGAATAAGCTCACTGGGAAGGCAGCACAAGTGTTTAATAGTCTAGAGGATTATTTTCGATATCAAGTTTGTCAAAGACAGTATCTTAAATGCTGGTGCTACAACTCCAGAATCATACCGTCAAACTTTCCGAAATTTTCTTAAGCCTTCAAACATGACATACGTTCAATTTGCTACTGAGAAATTACGTACTTTTCAAATGTGTCGTAAGACCACTCAAACTAGCACTTTTGATGACCTTGTCAATCTTATGGTCTGTGAGGAATTCAAAAGACGAATTCCCTCCAATATCATGGCTTATGTAGAAGAGAAGGGAGAAAAAGATTTGATGAAGCACGCACAGCTGGCCGATAGATATGCTTTAGTGCACAGGTTTAAGGGGGAGAATAAGAAGCCGAATATTGTAAAGTCACCCTAAGGACAAAACTTTGGTACTAAAAGTGATATGTCGAGTGTTGCAGCTAATGCTAGCAAACCGGTGACTTGTGCATACTGTCGTATAGACGGTCACCATGTATCTCGTTGTTGAGAACCAGGATGTAAAAATTTAATATATTTTTGGATTTTATTTTATCAAACCTGATGTAAAGACGGAAGGCCAAGCTATAAATTAAAAAACTAAGTCTGTTAGTAATGTAGCCAAAGTCAACGATTCTCAGAAAGATCTTTTTCTTTATTTTATATTCAAGGGTAAATTTAACTTTCAAAGAATGGTAAAAGGTTTCCTATTAACATACTAAGGGATACTGCAGGTGCTCAAAGCATAATAGTACATAGTGCTCTCCCTGGAATTAGAAAAAAAATTATACAGGTTAGAAAATGCTTTTGGAAGACTTGTCCTTTCATTCATCAGTAAACCTTGCCCCAGTTTATCTTGATTGTGACTTGTTGAAGGGAATGGTGAAGGTGGGAGTGAGAGAGAAGCTGCCAGTAGCAGGTGTTGCATTTCTACTGGGTAGGGTGTGTCAATTTTGTCAGCATGTTAAAAATCAAATTTGGTAGTCAAAATATTGTGCCTCTTTATGTCTAAACTTGAGATTAGCAAACAAAAATGAATTGAAATAACCCTCACCTACATCAATTATACCTTAAAGTTTCAAATATCAGTATTTCAACAAATTAATGAGACTTGATTAGAATTATTCACTTGATATTAACTAATCTCATGTAAGCATATGGATTATGGAGTATTTTATGGTTCTATAGCTTGTGTACAATATGCATGTCAGAACATGAACATGAACAGGCTCTCCGTGTGGGACAGTTTAATTCTTGTTTTGACTTGTACCAAGCGTGAGGATAAGGCGCCCGGCTCACTCTCCTTCTAGATATCATAGACGGTGGTTTGCTCTCATTGCACTTGCACCTACTCTACCAGACGAATTCTACATTTTAATTATTGTAAGTAGGGCATATTGATTGTCGCAGTTACCTATATCATTGTATAAAACATTATGTTCTAAGAAATTATTATGTTATTTCTGTTACAGCATTTTTGATAAACAAATTGATATTTTTTGAAACAACAATTGAATTATGAAACATTGAAATATTTTTCTATTTGTCAGATAGTGTGAAGATGTCAAAATTGAAGACAAGAAGTCAGTTGTCAACCCACTTGAGCCTGCTAGTTGGTAAAGGGAAGGAGCTTCCTGTATCAGAACTTCCAACAGTGAGAGACATGCTAAGATTAGGGTTACTCCTTCGAGAAAAAAATGCAAAGGACAGAAGGAACTATACAGATAAAGAACTCATAAATGACATGATAGTCCCTCTTCTGCATCAATGGACAAAAGCTAATGCACTATTCAAACCACCTGTGATTAATCAGTGTCGAACTATTGAGCTAAAACTAACGAAATTATGGCACAAAGCAGTTGAAACATCACTTGGTAAAGGAAACTTGGCCAGGAAAAATGAATTTCTGCACACACTTGATACTCTGTTTGACATTTTGACCTGCAAGTGCTCCATACAATTATGTTCTGAATCCAACTGTTCTCACTCAGGTAAGAGAGAAAATAATTCCCACATTGATTGTGGTTGTCCTCGTGAAAAGAAGATCCCTGTTTTAGAGCTTGAATTTATAAAGGCACGGAGGACAAAGGCAGAAGGCCAAGGAAGTATGCAAATGGGTTCAATAGATTATTCAGAAACAAAGAAGCAGATTGCTAATGCCAAGAAGAGAGAACAAATCCGAGAGAGGGAACAAAAGAAGAAAATGAAGAGTGAAGAAGCCATCCAAAGAGAGGAAGAGCTGTGTCAAGATGTTTATCACTTCTTTGATAGTTCTTCTGATGAACAGGAAGCAACATCAGATGATAGTTCCAAAGAGCCATCTGAACCTTTACCAAAGAAAATGAAATACAACACAAGAAATATTTCAAACATTGCTTTAGCTAGTATTCGCCACCATGCTGGACTTCGTGAGGCTGCAGAAATTGCAACTGCCGCTTGGATAGATGCAGGCCTCATCAGCCGAGAGGATGTATCTTTGGTGATAGATCATAATAAAATTAGAAGAGCACAAGAAAAAATAATGAAGGAAATATCTGATCAGCATGAAAAAGATTTAAGCGAGGGAGGGCTCTCCTGTCTTTTGTTTGATGGAAGAATAGATGACACAAAAGTTTTGCTAGAAGTAGAGGGAGTGAACAGAAAGTTTCCAGGTCTCATCAAAGAAGAACACTACTCAGTCTGTTCTGAGCCTGGTGGTCGGTTTTTGTTTCACTTTGCTCCCGAAACTGAAGTAGAAGGGAAGAAACATGCAGAGGTCATTGCTGATCATATTTTATGTTGGGTTCAGGAGAGAGGACTTGGCAGTTCACTGCAGGCTGTTGGTGGAGATTCAACTGCAGTGAACACCGGATGGCAGGGGGGTGTAATGACGCATTTAGAGAAAAAACTAGGAAGAAGACTTGTTTGGATTGTATGTGATTTACATACAGGCGAGCTACCTCTTCGTCATCTCATCCAGGAACTTGATGGTCCTACAAAGAGCAACAACAAGTGGTCAGGTCCCCTTGGCATCATGCTGGATGAAGCAACACAACTAGAAATAAATACAACCTTTCCAAAGGTCGAAGTTGGCCCTCCCCTTCCGGCGTTGTCTGAAGGAGTCATCAAAGATCTCAGCACAGATCAATCCTATGCTTATCGTATTGCCCAAGCAATAAGATCAGGAGAAGTGCCTCAGTCATTGGCTCTCTTGGAGATTGGACCTGTCAGTCACAGCCGTTGGTTAACTACAGCTCTTCGTTTCTGCAGGATTTGGATTTCCAAACACGAATTGAAGGGCAAAGTGCTGAAGAATTTGAGGTTAATTGTTGAATTTATTATTGGAGTTTATCTTCCCCAGTGGTTTAGTGTGAAACTTAATCCTATGTGGGTGGATGGGCCCAATCACCTTTTGTTTCAATTGCAGCTAGTAAGAACACAGAGGAAGGTAGTGAGGGACATCGTGTTACCTGTGGCAAGAAGGTCCGCTTGGTATGCTCGATCAGAAGCAGTTTTGCAAGCAATGCTTTGCAGTCAATGTACCAATCTCCGAACCGAGGCTGTAGAAGTCATTCAAAAGATTAGAGGAACGCTAATAGATGACGACCAGTTGGGAGACTGTTCGTTTCATTCAAGAAAAGTTCCCCCAATAAACGTCAATGCCACCAAATTGTCAGAATTGGTTGACTTGAGTTTGGAAGTCTTAGAGCCACCATTGACAACAAGTCTAACTAGCCAAGAATTGAGAAACCTTAAAGAGACTCCAATGCAGGTGCCGAAGTGGCCTTCCCACACTCAAAGTGTGGAGAGATGTGTGAAAATGGTCACAGAAGCAGCGGGCCATGTTTACAGCCACGAGAGGCGAGAAGGTCACATCAAAGCACAAATAGCAAGCAGACTACTGATGACAAGAAACCAAAGCAAAGAGAGTATGAAGGCACTGGTTACTTTCAAATAGACTACGGATAATAAAATATAATAATTTGAAACTTGAAACAGTAACATGTGTGCAAACGCTGGTTATGTTATAAATTCACAAATATGTACATTTAAAAATCCATTTGATGTAGGTAGGACTTATTATAAAAAAAAATTTATGCCAGAATATTGTTTTGCATGCTTAAAGACTACAATAAATTGCTACCAAATTACTCGATTTTCAATTTAGCCAGTTCACCCCCTAAATTGACACACCCTAACAGAGGTCCCCCAGTGTGTGATTTGTTACAGGACTCTGAGCAATGATGGAATGCGGCCCTCACGCTTGAAACTCCACTTGAGGACAACACATCCTACTCCAGCTGACAAGCCCAAGGCATTCTTTGAAACAAAAAGACACTCCTTGAAGCAAGTTAAGTTGGACGACAGTGGGGCATTTCGGCAACAAACTTCAAAGGTTGTTGAGGCTTCCTATGAGATCGCCATGTTGATTGCAAAGAGCAAGAAGAGCCATAACATCGGAGAGTTTCTCATAAAACCAAGCATACTCTGTGCAGCACAACTCGTTCTGGGGAAAGATAGTGCAAACAAGTTTTCCCAAATTTCACTATCAAACAATACAGTCAAGGGAAGGATCGATGAATTGTCTCAAGACATCAAAAATCAAATTCTCGACCAAGTAAGAGATTCTCCTGTTTTTGCTATCCAGTGTGACGAAACGACTGACTCCGCTCAGAGTTATCAGCTACTGATGTATGCTCGTTTCGTGTCAGGCAACAGTGTAAAAGAGGAAATTCTGTTCTGTCACCCCATGGAAAGTTGTACAACAGTAGCAGCTGTTTTTCATGATGTATCAAACTTCATTCAGGGTTATGTAATGATTTGTGTGATATCGTCTGCAAAACTTATGTATTCACTGTAGGGAGCTGGTTCTGGTAGGTCTGCTGTATAGATATTGTACAGCGTGGGTGAAAGGACACTGCCTTGGGGTACTCCACTTTTCAGTTCTATGGGTGGTCCTATATAGCTGCCAATTTGTATTTGTGCCGTACGATCGTCTAGGAAGACGCAGACGATTTTTTTCTAGTGGTTCTGGAAGATTAAATTGAAGCAGTTTAAATCTTAATCCTAGGTGCCATACTTTATCGAACGCATTTCGTAATGAGTTTTGCGTTTTTAAATGCATCAATGAAGTATCCACTTGCTAAAGCTGAGTTAAATATTTCAAGGATGCCTTGTGTGCAGTTATTGGGTAGGTATAGGATCATATTTCTTGTGATTTTTGTAAATCCTGGTGCTTTTTCTTTAGTGTGCCTGATGTAGTGTAGCAGTTCTCCTTCTGTAATTGGTTCTATCGGGTTCAGCCTGGTTTTGTCCACCACATGGTATGGGGTTATCCTGTGTATCATTTCAGCCATTTCTCTGCAGATATGATTTTCGTGTTCCTCATCAAATGGCTCATTTTCTGCTTCTGATATTTGAAATAAATTTTTCCATTCTCTCCTGTATGCGGATTCTATCTCTTTTTTTTTCAGAGTTTTTTCCCGTTTTTGTCTTTTATGTACTTTTGTTGAGGTTTGTCGTTTCCTAGAATTTTGTTTACGTTCTTCCAGAAGTTCTTGTCATTTCTTGTGGTATCCAGGTTGTTTATTTGTTCGTTCCATATCTGTTGGTGTGCTGTCAGGCTTTCATCTCTTAACTTTTGTTGTATTTGCCTTAAGTTTCTAATAAGCTCTGTTGTTGGTGGATAGTTTTGTATGTACATCATTATGTTATTGTATTGTACTTGGAGCATTCGCAATTCATGGGATGTCCTGATGTGTGGTAGCGTTCGATATGTTGTGATTGATATGTTGTTCTCTATTGCCTTTTTGATGTTATGTATAAGGGTATCTGTTTCGTTGTTTAAATCTTCAATTATTTTGCCTTGGAGATCTGGGATCTTATCTTGTTCTAGTTGCTTCCTGTAGCCTTCCCAGTCTGCTTTTTGCATTTGGAAACGTGGGGTTGTTGGTACTTGGATTGGGCTTGTAGATAGTTTTATTATCATTGGAATGTGGTCACTGGTAGTTAGTGGTCCTTGTTTTATATGGTAATTCAGGAATGCCTTGTTATTGGTGAAGACTTTGTCTGGGGTTGTTGTGGTGAAGTGTGGTCCTATGTGGATCAACTTCCCTGTGTTCATTGTGGGATGCAGTGCAGTGCCCACCCTGTTCCTGTTTCCGTGGCCAAATATTGGATGTCTTGGGTTCAAATCTCCTATTATATACTGTATGTTGGGCAGTTGTAGTTCAATAGCTTTGTCAAGTCTGGGGCCGGTAGGTAGTTCCTTCTTGGCGGTAAATATGCTGTGGCTATTGCTATTTCTCCAAGTGTGGTAGTTATTTTGATTCCCAGGAATTCGTCCTCGAAATCGTCGTTGATTTGATGTTTGAGTATGTGTTTTACAGCAATGGCCACGCCATCATTTAATTCTTCTGTTTTATTTCTTTGGTAGGTTGTATATCCAAATATTTTTATTTTCTTGGAATTTGAATTGCCGTGACTATTTATTAAAATTATTTCCTGATCAATGCTGAGGTATGTGTTTGCAAGGTTGTTTTTATTTGTTTCCCAGTTGCGGTCGTTGTGTTGTATGATGGTAAGTCTTCTGGGTTTGTCGTTATTCATTGTGTTTTGATTTTCTGTTTCTTGTTTGTTGCGCGGGTGGCGATCTCTTGTCCGGAACCAGTCCGTTACGGATTCTTTGGAATTTCCATTGTTCTTTTTTGAAGTTGTGTCTCCTTATTTTAATTCTTTGGTTTATCAGGTAAGCTTCCACTAGTGCTTCAGAGTATTTATCGTTAGAGTAGGTTCATTTTAGTCTTGTTTCGTTATGGCTTGTATAATGTCTGGCATCGTTTTGCATTCACTAGGGACTAATAATTTGTCACACCAGTGAATCTGTAGTTTACAGTAGTCTGCATATTCTAAAGTCAGTAACGTTTCCTCGGCCTGGGTATCCATGGTTGCTGTTGTGACTTTTCCTTACGGCACCTGTCTCTCTTTGGATGGTATTTTGAAGGTCCTGCCTCTCTACTGTACTTTGGGTGGATGTTTCGATCATTTGTGACTTTGCCTTGTCAGCTTCGTTTGTTTCGTGTACTGTTGTGGCTTGTGTTTGCTCTGCTGCTCCTTTTTCTTCTGCGTTGACTGTCTCTTGTGGTGCATCTGGGTTGGTTAAGCTGGACGCTTGTAGCACAGATTCGGAAGCTGGGTTGTCTGGGAAACTCATTGTTGGGAGATTGTTTCTTCCAAGCATTTTGTTCATCTCTATTTCGAACGTGCCTGGGTTCCCTATGTTCATTATGTGAGAGTATAATAGGCAGATGAGCACTTTGTAGTCTCGTATTTCGCTCAGTACAATTTTGGTGGTATTCTGTGGTTGTGTTGTTTCTTCAACTACTTTCTTTGCAATAGCAGCATCTGTTGTATTCTCCTTCTGTTCTTGTTGTTGTTTTTCCTTTGCTACTTTTTCATTTATTATTTTCTTTTTGTATGGACAGGCCATTGCTAGGGTTCTGTGGGTCTTATATCCTGGCTCCTTCCGATTTTTACAGTTTATACATGCTTTGGTTTGAGTCTTGCAGTCCCGGAAAGCATGGCCTTCTTCTGCGCATTCAGAGCATATTTTAAATTCCTTTTGTGGGCATTCTTTTGCTGCATGAGATTCATGTGCGTAGCAGATAAAACAGGTGAGACTATTAACGTATTTCTCCCTTTCTAGTTCCTTAAGGAGTAATGACATGTTGAACCCTAAGATTCCAGATTCCAGGGCTTTGTCTGCCATTGAATTATCAGTGAATCTCAACTTTAAGCAATGTGTGTAATGCTTTATTTTTACCACTTCTTCGACTTTTAACCAGTTTTTTTTTATTTCTAGTTCTTCTTTTATTTCTTGTGCCGAGTGTTTTCCAAATTCGTAGTCAAGTCCACGCACAAATACTAATCTTTTTTATTTAACCTCTGGTGGCATGATGACCTGGAGTCCTATGCCTCCAAAGGCTTGCATTCTCTCGGGGCTCAGAATGGTATCTGCATCCCTGTAGTCCCTGCATATTGCAGTGTATCCGTCGTTCGATGACAAAATCCTTGTGAAGGGTACATTGAGTGTACAGTCTCGTTTAAGAGTCTTCGGACACTGCTGGATACAGCTGGCAACTCAAGGCCGTTTGTTTACTATACTAAGTCGTAAAAATTATGAATGAATGTAAAAGTGATCGGTGATTGGTTACTTATTTCCCCGTTGTTTAATCAATGGGTGGTCTTTGTTGTTTCGTATTATAATATACCTTTCTGCTGGTATATACTGTTAATTTGATTTTAAGATGGATAGAGCAATGGGCCAACCTACAGTATATGAATTTATGTTTAGACAATTAAACATAAGAAAAAATCGGTAAGTGTATTATAGAACATAAAACATCGGGCACAGCTGTGTGCAGGCTGTTTATGAGGTTGCCTGTTAATCATTAATTTATACTTATGTTATTTTCAAACGTTTAATCCATTTCGGGTAATTAATCCAGTCGTATGTAACTGATGCTAAACAAACTTCTTTCTAAAGACACTGATTTCATGCAACACAAACTGCTGTTTTAATTCGCTGTGGGAATATGCAGAATCATCGGTTCTCTGCTACCTGTAGTGTGTGTGTGTGTGTGCGTGTGTGAGCATGTGGAGTGTGTGTGTGTGTGTGCACATGTGGAGTGTGTGTGTGTGTGTGTGCATGTAGAGTGTGTGTGTGTGTGCATGTGGAGTGTGTGTGTGTGTCAGCCTGTGTCTGTATTTTATAATGACATTGTTCAATTGAAGGTGATGGTATATAATCTTACGAACCATCCGTCTGATGGTGTGAACTAGTGCGGTAGCATATGCCTAATACTTTTACAAGCCTTTATCTAGCAATATCACTGTCATTCCAAGACTCTGAATATTGTAAACAGTAAATGGTATTTCTTTCGTTGAGTAACTAGTTGCCCCCCCCCCCCCCCATCCCCCACAAAAAAAATAAATACAAAATCCTTGTTTCTGACTTGTGTAGATTACGTCACCTTTAGTCTGAGGTCTTTTAAAAAAAATATATATTCTATTTTTTTTCAAATATGTGTATGATGTATTATAAATTTGTATCTTATTTATTTATTTATTCATTCAACTATTTTTTTTATAAAATGCCTAATAAAATATAAATATAAAGCTAACGTTATGGGCGGGAAGGTGGAGGAGACAGAGGTGTTGTCAGTGCTGACTACCCTTCCACTCCCTCAATTGTAGAAGGACCCTGCCAACGTGGAATACCACACGCAGAAAATCATTGAATGTGGAAGAATAATCGGCACGAAGGAGGCTGGGTTTTCACCTACTGAAATTGCCCGAGAATTGGGGTTTTGTCGGTCAACTGTGTATTATTGGATTAAGCGATGGGAAGAGGACGAAAGTTTAAAAGACCACCACAGGACGGGAATGGCGCGCAGAACAACACCTGCACAAGTTGAAGCCATCCGGAATTTCGCTGAGGCCAACCCCTTCAAGACTTCATTTTCAATAAGAGAGGATCTCCAATTAAATATTTCCCTTTAACAATCGGGCGAAGACTCCACAAAGGAAGCATTCATCATAGAATTCCCGCCACCAAGGAGAAGTAAAATGAGCGACATCGCGAGGGCAGGTTGTAGCTTGCTCGTCAGTATGCTGAAGAAGGCCTAGATTTCTGGGGAAGAGTAATATTCACTGACGAAAAAACTTTCTCATCTACCTCTCACGGACGGTTGCATTGCTGGAGGAGGAACAACACCCGATATGCTAGACAGCACATTTATGAGGAAGCAAGGAGTGGCCATGTGACTTGCAATGTTTGGGGATGGATATATTTGCACGGAGTTGAAGAGCTGACTGACATAGAAGGAAGATTCACAGCTGAACAATATTTAGAAATACTCGAAGAAGTTATGCTTCCCTCGGTACGTGCATATGCTTTCCCATTTCCCGAAAACATAATTTTCATGCCCGATAGGTGTCCTATCCATACTGCACGGATTGTAAAAAGGTGGTTTGCAGAACAAAGAAATTTGCAAGTCTTAGACTGGCCAAGTAAAGGTTGTGACATGAACCCTATAGAGAACGTTTGGGCCAATATTGTGAGCGTGTAGGATCCAACTGAAGAGAGAACCAGGGTGCAGCTACAGGAGCATACACACCGTGAGTGTGAGGTACTGAGAAGGAAACCGCAAATGATACACAACCACCACCCCGCCACCGTTCCCAACAGGCTGCAGCAAGTAATCGAGAATGAAGGTGGCTGGACTTAATATTAATGTGTCAGAAATAATTTCCCTTTGTAATCAACGTCACCTACTGAATGCACATCGATATTATTTTTTTCCATGTTAACTGAAATAAATATAATTTTCATGAATATAAGTCAAATTGTATAATAAATGTAAAGGAAACAATCCTCTTCTCATATCCTCACTTGTGCAGTATGTATTCAGGATGATTTAAGTCAAACAAATCCTAACATTATACTTATAATTATTATGAAAAAGTACAGTATAATATATGATAAATATATTGCATGTGAAATAATTGCCATATATACCACGGAAAAAATGAGAGAGGGAGACGGAGACAAAGAAATAACTGTATAACGACACAATTCATACAATACTGTATGTAATGGTTCCGATCACAGCTGTCCGATCCGGCTCTTCAAGGCACTTGTGACGAGGAAATTGATCTTTCATATTTCAATCTCATAATCTCATATTTAATAAGTTCATGTCATGCCGTTCACAAGATATTCATGTACTACTGGAAAACGTTTATTGTAATAATTGTATTTGTATATATTTTTCTCTCCATCTATTTATAAGGAATGGGAATTTTTTTTGCCAAAATACCAAACTGTTACAACCTTACCTCACAATTATTTCATAACTTAAATAATGCTCCAACACTCACGCACACTTGCACGGAAACTTACGCACTCGTTCGTGAATAATGTCGATTTCACCCCCCCCCCCCCCCTTGCCGTTTTTATTAATTTTAAAAAATATTACATTAATTACTGAATTTCGTACTGAAGGTATCGCTAATGCCGTAGCATAAGTATTGTATCGCTGTGAGATCTTTCAACTGTCATTACCTTTGTCATCTGAGTAGACTTAGCTTATTATATATTTCAAATTACATTTCTTTTGATTATTGATTGTTTGCCCGCAAAAAAAGCCTTGTTTTTAATCTGGTTCACCACAGGATCACATTGAAACTGTGTAGTATCCATTTCATAACATATAATTGAAACATAAATAAATATATGAATAAATAAAACATTATATATAAATTTTTATTTCCAATGCTTCCCAGGGAATGTAAAATAAATAATGTCATTAAATAAACTTCATAATACTGTTTCATTTATATAACTGTTTTTACAGACAAGCATTGACACACACAGGCTAAGGCACACACACACACACACACTACTGGTAGCAGAGAACCGATGATTCTGCATATTCCCACAGCGAATTAAAACAGCAGTTTGTGTTGCATGAAATCAGTGTCTTTAGAAAGAAGTTTGTTTAGCATCAGTTACATACGACTGGATTAATTACCCGAAATGGATTAAACGTTTGAAAATAACATTAGTATACATTAATGATTAACAGGCAACCTCATAAACAGCCTGCACACAGCTGTACCCGATGTTTTATGTTCTATAATACACTTACCGATTTTTTCTTATGTTTAATTGTCTAAACATAAATTCATATACTGTAGGTTGGCCCATTACTCCATCCATTTGAAATCAAATTAACAGTACATACCAGCAGAAAGGTATATTATAATACGAAGCAACAAAGCCCTGCCATTGATTAACGGGGAGCTAAGTAACCAACCACCGATCACTTTTACATTCATTCATAATATTTACTACGTACTATAATAAACAAACTACCTTGAGTTGCCAGCTGTCTCCAGCAGTGTTTGAAGAATCTTGAACGTGACTTTACATCTCTTCGGGGGTGTGTGGAGCCCATCATGTGCTGGATATGCATTACAACAAACATTTCAAGACCACTGGCAAAAGCTCCATGAAGAAATTAAGAAAGCAAGTCGCAACTTCTATGTCGATGATCTGCTTCTTTCAGTAGTATCACCCGGTAAGGCGGCGATAGTCACTCACCAATTGAGGCAGTACTGACAATCAATAGCTGCCCTCCAGCAGGAGTGTGGGTCACTCACTCTACCCGTGGGGAGGGCTAACTAGGGTTGACAATCCTGAACGCTCGTGAGGTAGTCCGGTGGCAGTCGTGGTTGCTTTCCAAAGGCGGAGGCCCACAAGGGGCGTTGCCCCAAGCATGGTTTCTGGGAAGTCCAGTGGTAGACAGAGAGGTCGAGTTGTGGTCAGGTCGTCAACAGTTGAAAGAAGGCTGGATGCTTTGGCGGTGAGGGGTCTGAATAGAGGTCCGTTCACGGCGAAGGCTGGCTGGCCAATGAATCCGGCACCGTCGCAAAAGTAGTATCTTTATTTATAAACGAATGGGTATTGATTGTGTATCGACGGACGTGATTGGTGGATAAGTTTGCTATAGGTCATATAGGTTGGCTGTTTGGAGGCAAGTTATTACGCCGTGTGTATGAACACATTTCCGCAACTGTACCGTGTTATAAGAGCATAAGAACATAAGAAAATAAGGAGTCTGCAATAGGCCGGTTGGCCTGTGCATGGCAGCTCCTGTCGAGAGTTACTACCACTCTCTATCATCCATGAATCTATCTAGCCTCCTTTTGAAACTTTCCAGAGTTCCCGCACTTACTACAAAGTTCCTAAGCTTGTTTCACTCGTCCACCACTCTATTTGTGAACCAGTTTCTTCCTATCTCCCTCCTAAACCTAAACTTATCCAACTTGAATCCGTTGCTCCGAGTCCTATCCTGCTCGGATATTATAAGAACTTTATCTACATCCCCTTTATTGATTCCTTTCACCCACTTAAATACTTCTATCATATCTCCCCGCACTCTTCGTCTTTCTAGGGAATGCAAGTTAAGTTTCTTTAACCTATCCTGATATGGAAGGTTTCTAAGTCCCTTAATCATTTTTGTCATTCTTCGCTGCACCGACACTTGTGAATTTACATCCATTCTATAATAGGGGCACCAGAACTGAACCGCATAATCGAGGTGCGGCCTAACTAGCGCAAGATATAGTTGCAATAAGACCTCTGGACTCTTGTTACTTACACTTCTAGATATAAAACTCAATACTCTGTTTGCCTTATTTCGAACATTAACGCACTATTTTCTAGGCCGTAGGTCCGGGCTTACAAGTACCCCTAGGTCTCTTTCACAAGTCGACTTTTCTAGGTTGATGTTGTTAAGGCTGTATACATTATAAGTATTTGTTCTTCCAATATTAAGTACGCTGCACTTGCTGGTGTTGAATTTCATTTGCCATTTTTCAGACCACCCCTGCAGTTTATTTAGATCCTCCTGTAATGCATTTGCATCCTGCCCTGAATTAATCTGCCGCCCTATTTTGGTGTCATCCGCAAACTTGCTTATGTCACTGCTGATCCCAGTATCTAAATCGTTTATGTAGATTATGAACAAGAGTGGGCCTAGTACTGACCCCTGGGGAACCCCACTGGTTACACGGCCCCACTCAGATTTAACACCATCTACGCTGACCCTCTGCGTTCTATCGGTGAGCCAAAATTTTATCCAATTTAAAACTTTCCCCTCGATACCATGAGCCTTAATTATTCTCAGAAGCCTCTGATGCGGTACTCTGTCAAATGCTTTACTAAAGTCTAAGTAAATAACATCGTAATTTTCGTCATTATCTACTACCTCGAAGACTTTCCTAAAAAAACGTTAGCAGATTTGTTAGACAAGATTTTCCCTTTGTAAACCCATGTTGAGAGTCGTAGATTAATTTGCTTTTCTCTAGATGCGATTGGATGCTATCTGCTATAATTGATTCAAGAAATTTCCCCACTACTGACGTCAAACTGATCGGCCGGTAATTTGACGCTGATGCTCTGTCTCCCTTTTTAAATATGGGTACTACATTCGCCTGTTTCCACAACTCTGGCACAACTCCAGTGTCTAATGATTTTGTAAATAAGTTTACGAGGGGTCCGCTAATCTAATCTTTACACTCTTTTAAGACTCTAGGAAAAATTTCATCCGGCCCTGGGGATTTTGTGTTCTTTAGTTTATTTATCTTCTTAAGAACATCCTCTTTTCTGATAATGATATTCTTTAATTTCTCTTCTTCCTTTCCCTTAAATATCAGTTCCACCTCCGGAATTTCATCCTAAATTTCTTCTGTGAAAACTGATAAGAAGTAGCTGTTTAATGCTTTGTTCATGTCTTCACTGCCATTTATCAATTCTCCCCTCCCTGACTTTAAAGGCCCAACTTTGTCCTTGACCTTTGTCCTATATACCTGGAAAAATCCCTTGGGATTCGCCTTGGATTCTCTTGCTATTTTGATTTCATAGTCTCTCTTTGCTTTCCTTACATTTTTCTTAACATTCCTAGATAGTTCATTATACCTGTTTCTGAGCTGCTCCTCCCCTCCCTTTAATTTCTTATATATTCCTTTCTTTATTCCTATGTCATGTTTAAGTTTTCTGGTCATCCACCTTGGCTCATTCTTATTTGACCTAATTTTTCTGTGTGGTATATTTTGTTCTTGTGCTTTATGTAGTATACTGGTGAATATATTATAGTCATGATCAATTGTTGTGTCATCTATGACCTCACCACTTCCTACTGGGAACTGACGTGACTGTTCCCAGGTGACCTCACCTAGGTACCTTCTTAACCCCTGATAATCCGCCAACCAAAAGTTTGGGACTCTGACCATATTGTCATTGTTTTTCGTTTCCCAATTTAGGGTGAACCTGATTTCTCTGTGATCACTGTTACCTAGTTCTTCCCCTACTGTGATATCTCTGATAATATTTTCTTTATTTGTTAATACCAGGTCTAATATATTGTCACCTCCAGTAGGTGCTGTAACTAGTTGTTTCAAAAAATTGTCCTGTACTGCGTCTAGGAAGTCTTCAGATTCATAGTCGCCTACAATGTTGTCCCAGTCAATATTTCTGAAGTTGAAATCCCCCATAATGCATCGGTTGTTATATTTTGCTGCCCTACTCATTTCCTGCCATATGGGCTGAGCTGCTTCTTTGCTAAGACTTGGGGGCCTGTAAATCACTCCCATAATTAGTTTTTCTCTTCCTTCCGTGATTTCTACCCACACAGACTCGGTTCCTATTTCACCCTTTATTGAATTATTAGTACAACATTTTAATGTATCCTTGACGACGAGTGCGACCCCTCCCCCCTTCCTACCTTCCCTCTCCTTGTGAAAAAGGTTGTACCCTTCTATGTGGTACTCTGATAAAAAAATTTTGCTCGCCAGATTCATCCAAGTTTCGGTGATTGCTATGACGTCTACATTCTTGGTACATACAACCGCTCTCAGCAAGTCTATTTTATTTCTAACGCTCCTACTGTTTGTATAGTATACATTTAAACCTACTCTTCCCTGGTCCTGTTTTACCCCATGTCCTGAGCAACTAATTTTACTTCCCAGGACCTGCTTGTTTTTTGACTCCCACTTTCCCCGACCTCTCTCTACTGGCGAAACCCCCCCTTCGGAGTGACAATTTCACGCTCCAGGGATGCAGACAACATCTTTACCCCCTCAAGAGACAAGTGTACTCCGTCGCGACAGTACAGGTAGTCGTTGCCATAGAATCGTTGCCAGTTATCAATGAATGTCCAACCATTGCTTGCACAATGTTTTTCCAGTCGGCAATTAATAGCAATTGCCCTGGACAGCCATTCACGACCAACCCCTCTTCTAGGCAAGACACCACATACTATCGGGATCCCTCCCCTATCTCTAATCTTCCCCAGCGCCTCCCTATACCTCTTGAAAAGTTCCTCACTCCTAACCTTACCTATGTCGTTTCCTCCCACACTAAGACACACTACTGGATTGGTACCCTCCCCTGACAAAACTCTGTCTAACCTCTCGGCTACATGCCCTATCCCAGCCCCAGGAAAACACACCCTAGTCCTACGTTTCCTATCTCTCGCACAAAAAGCCCTATCCATAAACCTCACCTGGCTGTCACCAACTACCACGACCTTACCTGTGGGCAGGGTTTGTACAACTGCCCTTTCCTCTCCTTGATCCATACCGTCCTGCCTCTTCTCTTCCTCTCCAGCTTCCTGCAGCACCTGGTAAGGGTTGCTGCACTCCACACCCTGGTCAGCTTTCCTAAGCCTGACCCTAGTCCCCTTGGAGACAACCACTCTCCACGCCTGCTCCTCCTTCGCAGGTGTCCTGCTAGGCAGGACACCTACCTGAAGGAGTTCCGTCCTGAGGGCTTCATTTTCCCCCTTTAGAGTGTCAACCTCACTCCTCAACTGCCCCAGCTGCCTTAACAGCGTGGCAAGGAGGTCGTCCTTCCCCACACTCCCCTCCTCTTCCCCCACGACACAACGATCCAAAGCGGCCATTTTCCTTGGTCTCTAACGGGAGCACGATCGGGCACGACCTTCTCCAAGCTGGGTCAGAGGTCAGCTATGGAAGCCTAAGCTAGGATTTATCTGTATTTGGTGGTTATAGTATGTTACTAGTAAATGTTATTGTCTAATATTATGCAAAATGTTTGTCAAGCCAGGTGGCTAATTATGTTTCTTTGTTTTGTCTGGTTATGCCCTGTTAGTTAGGTGCCCTTGGTTATTATGCAATGTTATAATCTAGATGACTTGGGTAATATATACTTATGTAATTGTGATTTTTAATTATTTAATATTATATTTCACATATTTAAACCCTGTTTATTTTGATCCTGAAACTGAATGAGTATTTGAAATTGAATTTGGAAGGATCTGTGACTGCAGCCAGGGAGAGAATATCACAGGTCAACATGACACTAGCGACCGTGACAAGACCCAATAAATTTCAGGTGTGTATTTTATCTCAAAGGGCTTGCGAATTATATGTAGGTACAGTCAAGGAATCCAGCATCTTTCTCACATTTGCGAATACATCACGGGAAGATTGAGACATTTGACGCACCTATTTCTTTACATCGCAGAGTGTTGACAGGCTTGGTGAAACTTGGGAAGGATTTGGCATTTACACCTTTTTGGGGCTTAGTAATATGACTATGTTAAAACATTTATTCAAGCGGTCATATATTGTTTTCATATGCGTATGTGCATTCTATTCATCACATATTTGGTAACGACTAATGCCGTATCACGTTTATATTCACAGATACCGAATCCCTGGTCACATCTCATATACTCCTCGACCACTATATAAGGCTCTCCAAAGCAATCATTGTGAAAGTAACAATTTATTAATAGTTGAAACTAATACGGTAAGCATGGAGAAAGCAATTATAAGTTTCATTAGACCATCAGAACAAATAAGGATAATTATATGACCATTTTACTGTAAATACTTCAATGCTTTGTATATCCCCCATTAGCATCTATTACGTGCTGGAGCTTCGTCGGCATAAATTCAACAAGGTGTCGTGTAATGTTTTCCTGGCGTAGGAATGTCTGCCACAAGTTGTTCACCTTGTTGATTAGCACACTATAGTTTCTTTGACCTTCACATCCAACCTAGGAATGGTTCGTGAGGCTCCACTGTAGGGGGGTACAAAGTGATTTATTTTTTACTTTTTTATAAGATTTTTTTTAACATTTAGTTTATTTATTGCAATGAAGTCGAGTATATGAAACACTTTAACAGAACACCAACACATGAGCCCCTCCTTGGGGTTCACTCAAGACTTGGCCAAATTTACGTTAACACTGATACAAATTATAAGGGCCACTTTGCGCTACTTCCAGCTTAGCAAAAACGACTCCATGATACAACCTTACCTCTCGTCACTTACTAATATTATACCTGTTAACAATCTTTACAACACAGGACACTTTGGTATTCACATTTTCAGTGAGAATAGTATACTTCAGATTGATATATACTGGATGAATTATCACAGGTCTTAAACCAGCTGGGATCCAAACATTGGTGTGCGTTCATACTCGGTGAATTCGCGGCCGAGCTCATTTTGAAGCCGAATCTCGGCTTCGGTCTGTGCACCGGTACACCGCCGCATCCGTAGGCCTACTTGGCTCGCTCCTTGGTGTGCCCACTCAAACCCAGTCTCACTTTACTCGATACAACATGCCTGCACTGGCCACCGACCCTTGGCAGCTCCATTAACGGTTCTAGGACAACTGACCCCTGGACAATTGCCCCTTCCCCCAGACAACTGACCCCTGGACAATTGCCCCTTCCCTCAGACAACTGCCCCCTGGACAATTGCCCCTTCCCTCAGACAACTGCCCCCTGGACAATTGCCCCTTCCCTCAGACAACTGCCCCCTGGACAATTGCCTCCCATTGCCAGTGAATAACTGGCACAAAACATAGAACTAACTGAATAGAGAGGAGAAAGTAACGCGAAGAATTGATGCTGTATTTTCATATTTTATTTGTAGTGATAATTCTATTCACAAAATGCACAACACACACAATTTTTTTTTAACACTTCAATTCTGTAATTAAGAAAAAACAAAGATAAACAATTGTGGTTAGGCGAAAAAAATGGTGGATCAGTCATATTAATATATAAAAATTGACTGACATATATCGCACACTAAAATTGCAAGTTGTGGGCTATCCCTCTCAAAAAGTCCAACACACGGCGGTTCTCGAAGTCATGTATGATGGTTGCTATTCTGGCTGTTGAATCTTGATAATGTTTCCTCTTAGGTGTTGCTGGATCTCCTGCAATAATCTGGTTGATGGTGATGTTGGTCAGTGCCTGCTCCCTCTTCAGCACCTCTAGAAATTTCCAGATATTTGGATGGAATGAAGTAATGTCGGCTTGCAGGAGTTGTTGGTGTTAGGTAAATCTTCGTCAACACGATCATATTTATTCCACATGCTGACAGGGAAACGTGGAGCTCGCCTAGTATGTTGACATTGTCTGCCAATGTATGTATCTTCGAAGTAGTCTATGACACGATCAGCTTAGGTGGCATAATCTCTTGCCGTTTCTCAAATTCGTCAACCACTTCATCTTGCGGGATGAATGCCAGAGCTGGTAGCGAAAGGAGTTTTCAGGGCAAAGTCAACATCAATTTGATATTTTCCTTGTAATCGCTCAGATTGCACCTTGCAGTATATGTTTTGCGATAAGTGGTAAGAACATCCCTTGACTGTTGCGTTGGGGAAGACCTCTTCAATTGCACTCTTGGCAGCTTGTTCGTAGACGATGAGAAAGGTCTTTGGATTGAGCATAAGGTTAGTGGTGAGGAGTTGATGGTAAAGGGCTTGATATGTTGCTCGTTGTGTGTTAGGCAGCAGAGCATAAACACAAGGAATAACTCTTTTTGAAGCCAGAGAATGAATATTGTATAGTTAGTAAAACAGTTCAGGTACAACTTTAAATGTTCCATCAGCATACCAATCAGTTGAATTCTCCAGTAGCCTGAGGTTTTTGGCTGTGGAAAAAACAAGCATACGCTGATCACTCAGTCAGGTCTTTGGTCAGTTGTACATAAGATTCATTTTGTCATTGGGGGGAAATTGTCCGTGGGGCAGTTGTCTTGATACCCCAGCAACGCATACAGTGCCTGTTATGCAGAGAATAAGGCGCTCAAATTGGTCATATAAAATCAAAATACAACTGTTACAAAATACGTCTTTTCCAAGGAATTAAATGCGCATGAACATTTAACACACATGACGTTTAGATTCGTTATCGCACGAACACGGATATTTTCAACAAACTTCAACAAACACAATTGCTGTGTCTCAATTGTTTCTCTTACTATCGACAACACAACATACTGTACAGTGTACATACTGTATTCTCGTTTATCATTCTTGATTTAATTTCATTTTTGTATTTATTTATTATTATTATTATTATTTTTATTATTATTATTATTATTATTATTATTATTATTATTATTATTATTATTATTATTATTATTATTTTAGTTTTGCTATATTTTTTATTTAATTTAATGAATTTATTATTAAGTTATTATTATCTTATTTTTATTAATTTATAATTATTAGTATCAGTAGCTTGACTTGGACAGTTAAGGACAAAATCTCAGTCCGTACTTTTGAATAAAATACTGTTCAATAGGTGGTGATATTGAAGTGCTGAAAGTTGTTTTTTCTGTGTTGTTTAGCAGTTAGTTCAAAGGGCCGCCACCAAGATGGGTCGTCCTAAGATTAGCAACACACCTCATCTTCAGCTTCCCGTTCTTCGTTTTCTTCCTTTTCTGTTTCTGTCCATTTCCCTTCATCATCATCGTCTCCCTCCGCATCCTCCACAGGTCGTGGACTCTCATTTTCACCCTGATTTCAGAGATAGTGGGGACAGTGGCCTTCCTATACACATCCAGTACCTTCTCAGTCACCTTGTTGGTGGCATCCATATAATCAAAAGCATTTGTTCTTCTCCTTAACCTCTCGTTTTCTGCTTCATAAGCCAGGGCACTTCCAACTTCCTTGTTCAGAGGCAACTTGTTAGATGGCAGAGGCATCTGAACCCCGAACACCTTATCGTTACCCTGGCGCAGCTGAGTGTTGCTAATCTTAGGACGACCCATCTTGGTGGCGGCCCTTTGAACTAACTGCAAAACAACACAGAAAAAACAACTTTCAGCACTTCAATATCACCACCTATTGAACAATATTTTATTCAAAAGTACGGACTGAGATTTTGTCCTTAACTGTCCAAGTCAAGCTACTTGGGCTGAATTCGTTGATCAGTCCTGGGACGAATATTACCAACGGCGTGAATAGATTCCGTGGAATAAATTCAGGGCATTCCCGTCCAGGGAGCCTCAACAAACTCTGTAAATATTGCCATTGGCCTGCCATTGGCACATATACGGAGTTTGGTAATGTTCCATGAGCGGGAATGTCCTGAATTCATTCCACGGAATCTATCCACGCCGTTGGTAATATTGGGCCCTGGTTTTCGAAATATACGTATGTGGTGACTTGCAGCAAAAATATCGGCATAATTTGTAGCGCATTGAGTTGTAAAACAATAGCATATTATGAACCAGTGTACACAGTAGTCGAATAATCCAATTCAATAACTTGATTTTAACAGGTTGTGCCACATTGCCAGTCCCTTTATTATTTACAGATTTTTCGCGTTTTTCATGCCAAACCCAAAAGTATCCACAAACCTTCTCAAACATATTCGGAATTAGCGTGGCCGATAGACAAATAATCCAACCCAAGCAGTTAGATTTTGAAAACTTTTGCAAAACTGTCACTCCCTATTGTACAGTATGTTTCTAGTGGTATAACGTGTAAACCTTGCTCGACTTTTATAACACCAAGTAAAGTATTATTTGTGAAAGATTATTGTTAATCATATTTTGGAGTTCCACGGAAAATAACATACTTATTTATGAGGTTTCGTGTGGTGGATAGACCACGTTGTTCATCGTAGTTCTAGACTAAATAAGTCTTTACTTTTGTGTTTATTATTTTGTCATTCGGTTGAGTCATTTATATGATCAGATTTAACTTGTATTTGTTTATTTTTGTAGATACTGATATATTTATTTTAATGATTATTTACATAAGAACATAAGAACATAAGAAAGTGGGATACTGCAGGAGGCCGACTGGCCCATACAGGGCAGATCCCTTTCACACCCATCCCAGCACTTCCATGTGCCTATCCAACTTCGTCTTGAAGCTCCCTAGCGTCCCCGATCCTACTATAGCACTCGGTAGCCTATTCCACATATCCACAACTCTATTACCAAACCAGTGCTTGCCTATATCCTTTCTGAATCAGAATTTATCTAATTTAAAGCCATTTGTTCTAGTTATTTCGTTATTACTGAGCTTCAGAACATCTTTCATTTTACCCTTGTTAATCCCACTTACCCACTTGACCACCTCTATCATACCTCCCCTAACTCTACGCCTCTCTAATGAATGCAAGCCTAAGCTTTTCAGTCATTCTTCATATGGAAGGTTTCTAATATTATGGATCATTTTTGTCATTCTTCTTTGTACTCTCTCCAAAGAATCTATGTCCATTCTATAATAAGGACACCAGAACTGAACCGCATAATCCATGTGTGGCCTCACTAATGCTAGGTAAAGTTTCAAGATAACGTCAGCAGTTCTGTTACTCACACTCCTAGATATGAACCCAAGAATCCTGTTTGCCTTGTTGCGAACGCTAATACATTGTTTTCTAGGTTTCAAGTCGTTGCTAACAAATACACCTAGATATTTTTCACAATCTGAGTTTTCTATTTCCGTGTTACCTAGTTTATACTTAACGTTTGTATTCGTCTTCCCTATCTGTAGTACCTTGCATTTATCAGTATTAAAATTCATTTGCCAGTCTACTGACCACTCATGTAAGGTATCTAGATCTCTTTGAAGGTGTTCAAAGTCAGTCTGAATTTATCACTCTCCCTATTTTGGTATCATCCGCAAGTTTACTAATCCTACTAGTTATACCTAAATCAAGATCATTAATAAATATAACAAACAGCAGAGGGCCTAATACAGATCCCTAGGGAACTCCGCTTTTGACCGCACCCCAGTCTGACTTAAATCCATTTATGCTGACTCTTTGTTTCCTACCAGCTAACCATGACCTAATCCATTTTAATAATGATCCACCTATTCCATGTGCTTCTACCTTCCTTATCAATCTCTCATGAGGGACTCTATCGAATGCTTTACTGAAATCTAAATAAATTATATCATATGACTTATCATTATCTACCGCTTCATATACTTCTGAGAAAAAGCTAAGCAAATTTGTGAGACAAGAACGTCACCTGGGTGAACCCGTGCTGAGAAGAATGAATTAAGTTGAATGTTTCAAGGTGGCTTCTGATTTTCGTAGCAATAATTGACTCTAGCAACTTGCTTATGATTGACGTGAGACTAATGGGACGGTAATTTGATGCAATTGATTTATCACCCTTTTTGAAAATCGGAACTACATTTGCAAGTTTCCAAGCTTCTGGCACTAGGCCCGATTCTAATGACTTATTAAATAAAACTGCTAATGGATTACTTAACTCATCTCTACATTCTTTTAATATTCTAGCATATACCTCGTCTGGACCAGGCGATTTATGAGGCTTCAGTTTGTTAATTTCTTTAAGCACATCGTTACTAGTAATATTGATATTCATCAACATATTTTCTATACTGTCGTTATATACCTTATGAACTTCTGGAAACTGCTAGGTTTTCATTTGTGAATACGGAGCGAAAATGACTATTTAACGTACTACACATTTCTAACTCATCATCAGTCATTTCTCCTGTCGTAATTTTAAGGGGACCTATTGTATCTCTAACCTTTGATTTATACAGTTGATAAAAAGCTTTGGGGTTATTTTTCGATTCGTTTGCTACCTTGATTTCATAATTTCTCTTTGCTTTCCTAATTTCTGTTTTTACCTGTCTTGTTAGGTTCTGATAGTAACCAAGTAAGTGATTTTCGCCTTTCTTAACTTTTCTATATACTCCGTTCTTTTTCCCTAGAAGATCTAAGAGTCTATTATTCATCCATTTTGGTTGGTTCCGTATCGATCTGAATTTTCTTTTAGGGATGTGTTTATTTTGAGCGTTATGGATTGTCGCAATAAATTGTTCATAAGTAGCTGCTAAATTAAATTCGGGGTTCTCCCGTCCTAAGTTGACAGTTTCCGGAGGTGTGGGAGGGATTAATCTTTTGACCATAGGGTCATCCCTTGGGTCTCTCCTTAAGCTACCGTAATTAGCCTTCCTAAAATCCGGGATCAAGGCCGAAATTTCCTTCTTCCTGCCATTCCATATGTTAAAACATATGGCTTTATGATCACTGTTTCCTAGTTCGTCTCCAATCCCAACATCTTTTACTAGATTTTCATTATTACTGAGAACTAAATCTAGGATATTATTTCCTCTAGTGGGCGAGTTTATGAATTGATATAAAAAACTATCTTGTACTACTTCTAGAAAATCTTCAGATTCATTATCGCTAATTTGATTTTTCCAATCTAAGCCTGAAAAGTTGAAATCGCCTAGAATACATACATTGTTTCTATCAGATGCCTTCTTTATTTCCTCCCATAGCAATTTGCCATCGTTAATATATTCTGTTATTGTAAGATTGTACCATCGTACGATATGTTTTCCCATGTTGAGATGGGGGGGCTTGTCTTTGGCAGCGCCCGGTTGCCAGTCACCAGCTGACGCTGTTAGAATAAAGTCTACAAAGAACGTGGTCTATGACTCAAACCTCTCACATGGCGCTGTGAGTAGGATTCGTCGGGGCCCGACACGCCATTACAGCCCTGACAAGAACGCTGACATGGCCCCTACACGTCCACGATTCTCTACGCCAGGGCTTCTCTACACCGGCGGGGAACACCATACGCGCCCAGCAGCAGGCCATGAGTGCATTGATGGCTCAGATGGCGTCTCTAGTTGCTGGCGGTGGTCATGCTTCTATGCCGTTCATGAAGCCCTCAGCAGCTGTTGCACCAGAGAAGTGTGAGGCAGAAATGCCAGCAGCTGCGTTTAGGACATGGAGGCGGTCCATGGAGTCATGGGTGCTGTTGAACGGGTGGTCACAACTGGTGGCCACACTCCACATTCGCCTGAACTGCGTCCCTGCACTCCAAAGGGTGATTGACTCGAGATACCCCAGCGGTCAGTGGGAGCAGCTCTCGCCCAAAGAAGCCCTGGACGCCATCAGTGGAATGGTTCTTCAATCTTCAAACCAAGCTGTGAAATGGAACGAGTTTTTCAACAGCAAACAAGGTGAAGAGGAGCCCATGAAAAGGTATTTTCAACGCTGCTTCGCAGAGGCAGTGGAGTGTGAATTTAAATGTCCCACCTGTGATAACGATCTCTCAGAGTACAATGTACATGCTATTACGTGAAGTTATGGTGGGCCTGAGTAACCCAGTGTTGAAAAGGGAAATTTTCCAGGGGTACTCTAGTTATAATAGTGTTGAAGTGCTTAGAAACAAATGCATGTTATTTGAGGCAGAAGTGAGAGATGCTGGTGTATTGTGTCGTACGTCTGGCCAGGCAGTGGTGGGAACAGCCGGGGAGGCAGTGGCGGTTGGTGATGACGTCACCTGTGAGTCCGAGGTAGCTGCCGCCCGACCTGAACACCCCGGTCGCGCGCACTGTTGTAACTGCGGCATGTCACATGCCTCTGGTAAAAGTAACTGCCCTGCAAGTGGGGTTACATGCCGCAATTGCTGTAAGGTTGGTCACTTCAAAAGGTGTTGTAGGAGTAAGTCAGCCCTAAGTGCTCCTGTGGATGTGTCAGGTGCTGTTACAGTGGCAACAGCCCAGCTATCCCGCCACCCCAGGTTACAAGTGTTCGTGTCCCAGGCCGGGGGCAATTCCCCCGCCACCCCTGTGCTGGCTGTAGCTGACACGGGTGCTATGGTGTGTGTGGCAGGGGTATCCCTGCTCCGGGACATCGGTTTGTGTCCGGGGCAACTTCGGGCCCGTAATGGCCTAAGGGACGTGGCAAACAAACAGCTCAAGTGTCTGGGGTCCGCCCCCTGCCGCCTCGGTGTGGACGAGGGGTCTACCGTCCAGGAGGTCTACTTCGTGCAGACAGCCAAGGCCCTCTATTTGTCATTGGAGGCCTGCAAGTGCCTCAACTTGGTGTCTGTCGACTTCCCGCTCCATCGACATGCTGTGGCTGCCGTGAGCGATGGAGGGGAGCGGTACACTGCCGACGATCTACCTCCGAACCCTTTATCTGAGAGCAGCCGTTTCCCGCCGAGGCCAGTTGAGATGCCCTTGCCTTCTTTGGAGGAGAATGTGGCCAGGCTGGAGGCATGGCTGCTCACGCACTTTTCGTCTACCGCATTCAACACCAGCAGGTCCCCACTGCCAGTCATGACTGGTCCCCCTCACCATATCCACCTGACGCCTGGCACGACCCCCTACGCCTGTCTCACACCCGCTCCCGTTCCGAAACACTGGGAAGCGGAGGTGAAGGCCCAGTTGGAAGAGGACGTCAGAAGAGGCGTCATCCAGCCAGTGCCTGCTGGTGAGGCTACGGAGTGGTGCGCCAGGATGGTCGTGGTGGCCAAGAAAAACGGTCAGCCCAGGCGCACTGTGGACTTCCAACGCCTCAATGCAAGCTGTCTGAGGGAGACGCACCACACACCTGCACCATTCGACCTGATGTCTGGGGTGCCAGTGCACTCGTTCAAAACCGTCGCCGACGCCTTTTTGGGGATTTCATCAGGTTGAGTTGCAGGAGGAGAGTAGACGTCTGACCAAATTCATCACGCCGTGGGGCCGTTTTCGATACTGCAGGACGCCCATGGGACATTGCTCAGCGTCAGATGCTTACACCAAGAGGTTTGATGACGCCATTCAAGATGTGCCCCGCAAGTACAAGTGCGTGGATGACACTCTCCTCTATGACTCCAATGTGAAGGGGGCGTTCTGGCACACCTACGATTTTCTGGAGACCTGCGCTCGCACAGGTATCACATTGAAACCAGAAAAGTTCTTGTTCTGCAGGAGAGAAGCCGAGTTTGTGGGTTTCCTCCTGGGGTGGGACGTGTACCAGCCCACTGCCCAACGTCTATCAGCCATCAAGGACTTCCCCATGCCGGATCAGCCATCAATCACTGACATCAGGTCCTGGCATGGTCTGGTTAACCAGTTGGCTCCCTTCCTTGCCACTGCACCTGTGATGGAGCCCTTCCGTGAGCTCCTCAAGAAGCCAGTGGGCAAGCAGGTGTATTGGGACGACCAGCTGCGGCTCAAGTTTCGCCAGGCCCAGGACACCATCTGTCAGTTGGCCAGAGACGGCTTGGTGTACTACAACAAATCCAGGCCTACGGCAGCTGTCACTGATTGGAGCAGGGAGGGCATCGGCTTCGTCGTCCTGCAACAATACTGTGCCTGTGCCTCTCCAGAGATGCCCTTCTGCTGCAGAGGAGGGTGGCGGTTGGCTCTGTGTGGTAGCCGACATCTGAGCACGGCCGAGGCCGGTTATGCTGCAGTAGAAGGGGAGGCCCTGGCTGTGGTGTGGTGCCTGCGCAAGGCCAGGCTGTTCCTCCTTGGCTGCCCGAACTTCATTCTGGTGACGGACCACCGCCCCTTAGTTGGCTTGTTAGGGGACAGAGCCCTCACGGATGTGGCGAATCCGCGCCTCTTCAGGCTCAAGGAGAAGACCTGCAGTACCGATTCACGGTCAAATACTTGCCAGGGAAGCGGAACTGTGCAGCTGACGCCCTATCCCGCTTCCCCTCCCTCAGGGCGGCGCCTGATGCGGAGGACATGGACCAAGAGGAGGATCTGTGCGCTGCAGTGTGTGCAGTCACAATCACAGCACTGGATCAGGATGGATGCATCACTATGGACGAAGACAGTGTGCAAAGCGGCTGCGGACGACCCAGTGTACCAGATTCTAGTGTCGAGGGTGCTGGCGGGCGACTGGCACCCCCACAAGTCGCAGGAGGTGGCCTGTCTGCGCCCGTACTTCTCGGTGAAGGACAGGTTGGCTGTGGTCAGGGGCTTGGTCACCTACACCTTTGACCAGGGCTGCGTGCGCCTTGTCATCCCCGACTCCCTCCGCCACCGGGTCGCCGTTAACCTGCATGTGGGGCACCAGGGCCTCGACTCAATGCTCAGGCGGGCCCGGCAGTCTGTCTATTGGCCTGGCATGGAGGGTGACCTGCAGTATCATCGGTCCTGGTGTGCTGCTTGTGAGACCCACGCCCCTTCCCAGCCTCCGGAGTCGTTGGTTCTGACCCCAGCGCCAGACTATCCCTTTCAACAAGTGGCCGATTTGTTCCACCTGCAGGGCCACACGTACCTAGCATATGCTGACCGACTGACAGGTTGGCTGGAGATCGCCCACTTCCCCAACGAGGCCACCTCTGGAAAAATCATCGCCAGTCTGCGGGCCTACTTCACGAGGTGGAGAGTACCTGAGCAGATCTCCACGGATGGAGGTACCAACCTTGCCAGCCTTGAGATGACAGATTTCCTCAAGTCATGGGGGGTCGAGGTGCGCCTCTCGTCGGCCCACTTCCCCCAGTCCAATGGCAGGGCAGAGGCTGGGGTCAAGGGTGCCAAGAGGCTCCTCAGGGGTAACACTGGGCCCGGGGGTAGCCTGGACTGCGATAGTAGGGTGTGTCATACGGAGGCGAATTTTTTTTTTTTGAGTTTGAAAAATCGGCCCATGGTATTAATGATGTAGTTCTATGTGCAGAATCATGTGATATCTTCAGATTTGAAAAGTTTTCATTTTTTGCTAGGTAAATTTTAACTTGAAATCTTATGAAAATTCAGTATTCCCACCCTTTTACCAACACCACTAAATAGCTTATTTAAAGTAAAGTAAATGTATCAGGTTAATTTATTAGGATGAAAATGATCCAGAATAGTGAAACGAATGATCTTGACACATTTATTAAATTTAATATTCCTTTAGAAAACAAAATCATCAAATACAAAAACCGGTTTTACTACTACGACCCGGTGTTGCTGCACACCATAGAGAACATGTCTTTCTTGCTTCTGTTTCTACTCATCACCTCCCTGCTGACCACCTGAGCTCAGATGTAGCCTTCCCTCCTCTCCTGGCTGTACACGTGACTGCTGGCCTCGCTCACTTGCTGTACACAACGCTCTATACTCTGGGTGTGCGAGGGCCAGTCAGGGACATGCATGGGGTTGTCCAGGAAAGCTCTGACTTGAACATTGGTGAGGCTGCAGGTAAGAGGGGGCTCACTGCCAGCTTGGATGTTATCCAGATCTATGAGATCAGTGAGGGTCTTGGCACCTAGATTGACTTCAGGAGTCTTCCTGACCCTGAAGGAATCGTCACCAACTGATTCGTCATGCCCAGATCCTCTCATAAGTCTCATATCCAAGATCTTTTTGACTGCCACTCTTCTCTCCTCCTCATCCTTACTGCAGAGCATTGTCTGCAGAACTGCATACGAGGAAGATCTCCTCACAGTCTGCTCCACAATCTGAACAATCTTCCTTGGCTGACTCCTCAGGAGCTCAAGCTGGAAGAGAACATGCCTCGGACCTTCGGAGAACGATGACTTGACCTTGGTGTTGAACCAATTTGGCAAGTAGACACTCACGATGAATTGGACAATAAGTCTCAGGTTGTGAAGCTGGTTCCCTTTCAGTTTATGATGAGCGACCCAAATTCTGCAGAACCTGAGAGCCGTTGTGAGCCACCTAGAATGTGAGACTGGACCTATCTGCAGGTAAGCAAGTCTATCACGCATGACCCCAGTTTTGATGGCACTGCAAATCATGTAACCATAGTACTGGTCAGTACTCAGGTCGTCAATGACAGTATGTGCAAGCTCAACGAGTGGAGGGCCAACTGTGATTTTTTCAAAGCTCGGATTTATTTCTAACTCAGTGGCAGAGTCCAGCATCTTGCCAGGAGGACCAGACCATCTGTTGTTTGAAAGAGTCTTGCCATCCAGCTCCTGGATCAGATGTCTGAGTGGCAACTCGTTGGTGTGGAGGTCACAAACAATCCAGACCAGCTTCCTCCCAATCTTCCGCTCTATCCACTGTATGACCCCCCCTTGCCACCCTGTGTTCGTGTTGGTGCTGTCCCCTCCAATGGCCTGCAGGGTCTGGTCTACGTTCCTCTCTCTGAGCCAGTTCACAATGTTATCTGCCACTATCTCAGCTGGTTTCCTGATGTCATCTTTCTCTGGAGTGAAATGCCACAAATACTTCCCTCCTGGTTCACTGCAGCAGGAGTAGTGTTCCTCCTTCACCATGGCAGGAAACAACTTGTCAGAATCTCCAACTTTCATGAACACTTTAGTGTCATCCCTTCTCCCATCAAAGAACAAACAATTGATTCCATTTTCTCTTATCCCCTTATCAAACTCCTCTTCTAGGTTACTGACAAGTTTCTCCTGAGCTCTCCTTACTTTGTTATGATCTATCACCAGGTGAACATCATCAGGTGTTATCAAACCACCGTCAACCCAGGCAGCTGTTGCTATCTCTGCAGTTTCTCTGAGACCAGTGTGGTGTCGCATGCTGGCCAGAGCTATGCTCGGGATATCTTTCCTATTTCGAATGTTATGCCTGGAAGGTTTGGGATCATTATTTTCTGGGTTAGGGACAAAGTCACCATTCTCCTGGTCAGCACTCGGATCAGCCATGGGGAAGTCATTTAACTCTGAATCAGCTTGACTCCAATCATCGGCCTTTTTTACCTCACCCTCGACCTTCTCAAGTCTCTTTTCCTCGGCAACTCTTCTCCTCTTCTGTCTCTCTGTGGCAGCCTCCTGTCTCTTGGACTCCGGAATATCTTGGCTAGAAATCATGAGAGCCCCTATACTGCCAGTCTTCTCTCTCTGTGCTTTGACAAATGCCAGTTCGATCACAGGAATCTTCAGTTCACGCTTGCAAATACAGGAGATGTGGGCCTCGGATTTACAGTCATGATCGAATCCAAACTCAGGACAGAGAACAATTGGGCATGTTAGGTTCTGAATAATAAGTTCTATATACAGGAGAGAACACAAACACCTGTATAGTTTTGTAGGTTCGGTTTACTGGATAAGAGTATGTACACAAAGGGGAGCAGCACTCTCCCCGGCTAAGCTCCTGCTGGTCAACTGCTATAGGCGACGTATGGCAAGTGATACATTAGCAGCTTCCATACGTCGCCAGGCACATTAATTAGGCATGTGGGATATGGTAATAACATTGCCACACGCTGCTAGCTACATAAATGGAACACATACATAATATACATACATGACATATAATCCAGCATACATAATATACATACACCTCCCTCCCCCCTATACGCTCATAGCAAAGTCTTGAGCGGACCTTTTCTTTTGGATCCGTTCTGAGCGTCGAGGGACTTCATCACTGGGAAGGGTATGGGACTCAACACTGGTGGCGGGGCCAGCAGAAGGCATTGTTATGGGTCGGAGAAAACGGCGGTTCCTCCACCACACACGACCACTGGGTAACCGCACCTGGTAGTCCCGTGACCTGCCGAGACCCATAACTACGCCTACTTTGTCCCAACGTAGGGAGGTCGGGTCCTCAACACGGACTTGGGTGCCGACACTCAACCTGGGGAGAGAACGGGCGTGGTCATTGTAGCGGGCGGCGACGTCCTGAACACGTTCGGCGGCTCGGCGATCACAATCCTCTGTCTTGGCCTGCCACTCCTTGGAGAAGGATTGAGGGTGAGCAGGGACACAAGAACGAAGGGGACGTCCATACAAAACCTGGGCAGGGGAGCGTCCGGTGTAGTTAGGTGTGTTGCGGAGTTCAAGAAGACCCCTGTCGAAGGCCTCGCAGTCAATGTTCCCAGAAGGGGCCACCTTAAGGATGAGGTGCTTCAGGGATTTGACAGCAGCCTCAGCGTGGCCGTTGGACTGCGGGTAATGGGGCGATGACAACACATGCCGGACTCCCCATCGGTCAAGGAACGCAGCAAAGTCCCGGCTTGTGAACTGAGGCCCTCCGTCGGTTCGCAGGCGTGCAGGAACGCCCACGTCACGGAAGTAGTGGCGGAACTTGCTGATGGTGGCGGCAGACGTCGTGTCATTACCGCACTTGATGACAACCGGCCAACCAGAGAGACGGTCGACGATAACGAGGAAGGACTTTCCTGAGACACAGAAAAAGTCGGCCGACACAGACTCAAAGGGGCGGGTGGGGTTGTCGTCGCTCATAAAGGATTCCTGCTGCTGGCTGGGTTGTAATACGCGGCGGGGCTTGCACACCTGGACAGCATTGGAGATGTCGGGGTCGATGCCAGGCCGGAACACAGTCTGTCTTGCACGCCGTTTGGTGGCCTCGGCTCCACAGTGACTGTCGTGGAGGCGAGCCAAGGCGTGGAGACTTGAAGCAGCAGGGACAACTACCGAAGGAGAGGTGTCACTGGCCAGAGGTAGGGCGGCAGCAGGGTAGTTGCTGCTCCCTTCGTGCACCCTGTTGGCGTGTTTTACCTCGAGAATCGGTGTTGGGAAGTCCTGGGAGATGATGGCCAACTCTTGGCAATGTCTGTAGGACAGCAAAGGAGTCGGGACGCCATTATGCACATCAATCCAGGCTTGACACGACCTGTTGCCAAAGGTGACGTGTGCATAGAGTGAACCTAGGGCCGGGGTCATCTGTGAACCATCTGCCATAAAGCGGAGATCCTTGGGGGGCGGTCCTAGATCACTTGGAGAGAGCCCCAAGCATTGCAAATGCTGGGGACCGATGACTGTAGCATCAGCGCCGGTGTCGGGCAACATCTGAAGACGGGATGACACACCGCCGTAGGTCACGATGACGCTGATGTACTGGGGGACTTTGGTCCTGGGACGCTGGGGGGAGCACACATTCCTAATGTGGCTCGAGCGTTGTCAGGAGTCGTCGTACCTCTGATTGGAAGACTGTGGGCGGCCCTCTCTGGTGGAGGGGGGCTGAAGCTTCCGCCGACGCGGTCCCTTGGGTATGTTGGAAGGGCAACACTTGTCATAGTGGCCCAGACGACCACACACATTGCACTGGACGCGTTTGGCTGGGCACCGTACTGTGAGTGACCAGTGGCCCGTACGGTCACAATTGTTGCAGGTAGACTGAGCAGCTGGACACACCTGTGTTCCATGCTGCTTACCACAGTTGTTGCAAAATAAACCGGGCGTGGACGTGGTGGGCGAAGGCGTAGGAACAGACTTCTTGTCCTTCTTGTATCGGGACACAGCGCGTACAGCTGTAGGGGGAGCACGGATGGCAGAGGTGGCACACCTGGCAGCCTCATAGGAGCGACATATCGTCAACACATCCTTAAGAGAAGAGGAAGAGTCGAGGGAGGTGGGGCGTTGGACAAGTTCCTCGTCCTTAACACCCATCAGGATCACCTGCTTCAACTGGGTCTCCTCGCACTGCTGGTGGTGGCCTGGACATATATCTACCTCTTCCGAGGCTCTCTTAAGACGCACGTAAAAGGCATCAAAAGACTCACCCTCCATCTGTCTGCAGCTAAACAATTCCCTCCTGCGCAGAGCTTCATTCTGCTGTCCTTTGATGTGCCGTTGTAGAACGTCCAGTACCTCCTCTACAGACAGCGAAGAGGTTGGGGGTACCTGCAACGTATGTTCCAAGACACGCTGAATTTCCAAGGACAGGCACATACGCAGCTGGATGAGTTGTTTAGGCTGTGACAAATTCTGGAGATCCACCATTGTAGAATAATCAGTCCACCGTCGCCGCCATTCACGAAAAGTCTGGAAAGTCTCATCAGGCTTCAAGATGGGCGGCGTTTGAGCTGCTGCTTTAGGTGGGGCTGGGGGGCGTGAAGGAAGCATGGATGAGGTATCTGAACCAGTCAGTACCGAGGCAGTGTTAGAGCCAGGGGCTTGGTTAACAGTGAGGCGAGATATCAAGGCTTCAAACCGTTCACTGTCTTCCAATCTCCGTTGGTGGTCTCGTTCTGCCTCTGCTTGCCTTCTGTGCTCATCCGCCAAACGTCTGTGGGCTTCATCCTCGCGTTTCTCATCTCTCATAAACTTCAGTAAAGCAATTATCTCTGGAGACAACGCTGAATATTGAGGTGAGGGACTGCGCGATGTGGGGGCTGGAGCGTCGTGGCCGGCCTGGTCATCCATCTCTGCGGGGCTATCACCCGCCTGAGTCATCCAGATGCTGGGTCCACGGCTACGTAAGGCGTGAGACATAACTACTTCCTCTGTGTACTATGTCTTAAATCAGTGTTGACCGGTCAGCCCGTCGTATCAACAAGATTTCAGACAAAAAATTAATTAAATACACAGATAAGTAGGTTATATATATAAAATATATATAAGGAAGCCGCGCGGTCAGCGAGTGTTAGTACGTGTACGTGTGCGGTGTCCCGGGCGGGTAGAGAGTCTCGCCCCAGCTGTGAGGGGGGGTGGAGGCGGCGCTGTGAGGGGGGGAAAGGGAGAAGCGCGGCGACTCCCAGTCAGTCCAGTTACCCTCAGAACGCGGTCAGAGACGGGTGCACTGAACTCTACTCCTTACAAATGCCCAGAACGTGCCGTATACCTTGGGAATCCTTTAGAACAAGGTCACACATGAATGGCACAAACACACAATGCACTAAACACTTCACAGAAAATCACTGTCACTGACACTGCTCAAAGTTGCTGAAATTCTTCGAGGAGAGGTGACGCACGGGAGTTGACCAAAGCGAGAGAGGAGTCCGTACGCCGGCTTTCCACAGACTTTGCACTTTCACTCGTAATTATCCAGTAAGATCGGATCACTGCGCCATGTTAGGTTCTGAATAATACGTTCTATATACAGGAGAGAACACAAACACCTGTATAGTTTTGTAGGTTCGGTTTACTGGATAAGAGTATGTACACAAAGGGGAGCAGCACTCTCCCCGGCTAAGCTCCTGCTGGTCAACTGCCATAGGCGACGTATGGCAAGTGATACATTAGCAGCTTCCATACGTCGCCAGGCACATTAATTAGGCATGTGGGATATGGTAATAACATTGCCACACGCTGCTAGCTACATAAATGGAGCACATACATAATATACATACATGACATATAATCCAGCATACATAATATACATACAGGGCACTTGCAAGTAATTATGTCAAATAACTGGTCCAGTTGCTTGGCAAAGCTGTCCTTAACTGCAAGTTTTCCTCTCCCAAGAGAGATATCTCTTGCCTTTTCCCAACTGGCTAGCAGTCTCTCACTAATCTTCTTCTGACTTGTTATGACTGGAGGCTTGAACTGAGCGTTAGCCAGAGTGTACTGTGCCAAGACAGCTTTGGTCATATCACTGGCAATGTCTTTGTTTGTGTAAGTTCTTTGGTTCTTTTCACTGATTTGCCTGATTAAAACACCGTATCTCAAAGCATCTCTCAATGTAGGCAACTCCGACTTCAGGAGCTCTCTCCCAGACCCAAGATAGTGACTGAGATGGCTGGATTTTTGGTTCCTCGTCCTGACACAAGCAGCCATCGCAAATATTATCAACTTATAAATGCATCAGAATCTGAAACAGAAAAAAATATTTTTAGTTGGTTTGTTAAAGAATGAAGTCAGAAAGCAATGTTCACTATTTAATTGTAATGCACTAATGCAGCTGTACGTTAGATTTTCGATAAATTTCACGCTAAAATTTACCGAGCAAAAGGTTGCAAGATATTGAAACTGAAATTATTTTCTGTTTATATACACTAAAATCTACCAAAAAAGTGATGGGCCATTAGTTTTAGCTGATCTTCCCTCCTATGACATACCCTAATATACAGTATAAATATTATAAAGGGGCTTACTAAAGCTTAAGGAAGGAAGGATATTCCTTTAACACATAATCAATATTATTTACAAAATATCTGGCCAGTATGGGGAGGATCATCGTGTCTCCATCAGGGGGTCGTGGAGTGGTGATCCAGCAGGCGTCACGGAAGCGTTATGTGTGGGGACATCTTAGGAGGTAGTGGAAAAGGGTGTTGCTGTCTGGTCTTCTGCATAATGCACAAGAGCGTTGCTCAGGGGATGCGGGGATTCCAATCTCTCAAGCAAACTCATACCCAATGATGATACGGGCAGCAATCACGTCCCCTTTCCGCGACCCTTTCCCGTAGACGTACGAGAGGTCAGGAAGTTTACGGAGGACATCGTACCAGGTGGGCGGGGAGTCCAGGGGGATGGCTGCTTCCCGAGCTTCTCTCTGTTTGCGGCGAATTTGGGGCCTAATCTGTAAGAGTGTTCGAGGAACAACGTAGTCAGGTGTGGCCTTGTTTCAGCCAGTCTTGGCAAGGCCATCTGCTGCCTCATTCCCCAAGATACCGACATGACTGGGTATCCATAGGAATGTCACAGGACGGCCTGCATCCTAAAGTGTGGATGTTAACCCTCGTATTCGGAGGATGAGGTCCTTATTTTCCCCTGATCCAAATGCGATCCCGTCGAGAGCAGACCTGGAATCGCAGCAGACAATCAAGGGGCAGAAACCATCTGCTTCTTCCTCAGCGAGAAGGGCAGCAAGGAGGGCTATTAGTTCAGCCTGAGTGGAGGATGCCCCGTCAGAAACTCTGAGAGACAGTTTGATAGGCTCAGGGGCATCAGGACGGAAGATGTAGACACCATCCCCGGCCCTACCTGTAGCGGGGTCAACAGAACCATCAGTGTAGAGGACGACCCTACCTGGGGACCAGTGGGCGATCCTGGAGAGGTGGTATTTGCAGAGAAAAACAGGGTTCACCTGGGATTTCATGAGCGGTCCACCGAGGGCAATCACTTCAGGTTGAAAATCCAGCCAGGGAGAAGGAGACGAACCAACAGCAGGGGTGACAACAATATCAGGCAGGAGGTCGTGTTCCTGAAGGGCTCGGATGAGTGACCCTCGCCGCTGTCTTCTAGATGGAGGTCGGTCTCGGACAGCAGGAGTCAAGTTGGTTTGGACAAAGTTGCCCCGAGGATCCCGTACAATGGAAACGGCAGTTTTTAGGTAAAACTCCTGGACACGATCCTGTAAGGGGGAAAGACCAAGTTCGGTATATAGAGAAGTTGAGCGTGTCCACTGAGGAGCCCCAAGGATGATACAAGCAGCTTTCCTCTGGATAACTTCGAGACGGTTGACAGCAGTCCGACTAATGTTGACGAGGGCAGGGGCGGCGTAGTCGACACAGGAACGGACAAAGGACTTGTACATGGTGAGAAGTATAGGGATGGTGGCACCAAGGGAACCCCTGCACATGGTAGAGAGGGGAGTGAGACGCCGAAAGCATATGTCTCGAAGATAGCGGACTTCAGGGATCTGACAACGTGTGCGAGTTACATACACACCCAGGTATTTTGTCTCATTAATCCAGTCCAAGGGCGTTCCTGATAAGAGAAGGGGTGGAGGTACAACACGACCGTGCCACATGGCTTTTGTTTTCGCAGTTGAAAGAAGGAAACCAAGTGAATCACACTCTCTGGAGACCAGATCAAGGGCTTCCTGCATGATGAGGTAGTCAGGGGCTTGGAAGAAGACATCGTCGGCATATCCTGAATGGACAACTTCTGTCGGCCACGGGAGAGATACAATGGAGTGCATCAGAGTGTTAGACAAGGTGGGACTCAGGACTCCACCTTGAGGGGTGCCGAGGTTCATTTCTTGAACAGGACACATAGAGCCTTCAACGCGAACCCGGGCCTGACGTCCAGTGAGGTAAGAGGCGATCCATTGTAGAAGTCTTCATTTAACCCCTAACCACGCAAGTGCAGCTAAAATGAGGACAGGCTGAGCCGTATCAAAGGCTCCCTTGATATCAAGGAGGAAGGAGATGCGGGCAGTCTGATTGCAATAAAAGGAAGCAATGGAGTGTGCTGTGCTGCGATATTGAATGAAACCATTGAGGGAGTTGTGGAAGCCGCCTATGGTGTGAAGAAGGCGACGATGGAGAATCATCTCCATTATCTTGCAAACACAGGAGGTAAGACTAATGGGTCGATATTTCCCAGGATTTCCCGGCTTAGGGATGGGGATAATAGTGGCAATTTTCCAGTTGGACGGGAGAACCCCATGTTCATAAGACATATTGTAGAGAGCAAGCAAGGGGCCGTTAGGAATATTAGTACAGGCGTTGAGGACGGAGTATGTTATCTGATCATCCCCAGAAGAGGTGTCTTTTCTAGAGTGACGAGCACTGTCAAGCTCCAACTGTGTGATGGGATGATCAGTGGGGGCAGAGCAGCACGAACAACAGGCTCAGACGCATCGATGCGAGCCTGCACTGCCTCCTGCATTGGATCTGGGGAGGAAGCTCGTGCCCAGTCCTCCATTAAAGAGCAGGCAAGGGAGGCGGGGTCAGGGTGGGGAGGAGGCCTCCGTCGAGTACCCCGTATAGCATTAATCCGATTCCATACATAAGAGGGTGACGACTGGAACGATAGAGACCCCGTGAAGGATAGCCAGTCCACCTAACGTATCCGACGGCGCTCCTGAGTTGCAAAGGAGCACCAATTTTTGAAGTCTTCCCAGTCCTCTGGAGACCGAGACCTCCGTATGGCAGAGTGGAGATCACGAGTTACCTGCCGGAGATGTCTCATGGCAGGGATACGATACCAGTAGTTGGTGGCACATCTGGGGTGACGGGGAGGGCGTGGAGGGGTAGCGCGATAGACAGAGTCATACACAGCATCAACAAAATCAGCGCTGTAAGAGTCAAGGGACTGGGGGACAACATAGGAATCCGCCCAGGTAGAAAGGCATTGAGTAAAGGAAGGAACAGCATCTTGTGTGAGACGAAGGCGAGGGGATCGATAAGGAGCTGATGTCGGGGCAGAGAAGGAGAGCCTGAGATGGGTAGTAACGGCAAGATGGTCACTGTACAGAGCAGGATCGGTGCAGATGGTAGGATGAAAGGAGGTATGACCGTTCAATAGTAAGCCAACATCAAGGAAACTATGAGGGAGGCGAGTACGATCGTCAGGACAAAGAAAGCGAACATCATCATCCCCATTAAGAAACTGTGAGAGATATGATCCGTTAAGGGTACATGGCGTGGGATGATCCGGATTAAGAGTGGGATGGCGGGTATTAAAGTCGCCAAGAACAATTGTGGGAATCCCATCATAGAGGTCGTGAAGAACCTGGGGGTCCAGAGAATCACTGTTGAAATGAACATTGACTACACGAAGGGTCCGGTCACCAAGAGTAAGGGAGACAGAAAATAATTCAGACTGGGGTCCATGTGAGTCAGGTGAAGGGAAACGAACAGATGGAATGGTGTTACGCATAAGGGTGAGGAGGCCACGAGCCTGCCCACGGTACCGAGGCAGGGTGTAAACAGTATAGCCAGAGAGGCGGAGTGGAGTAACATCGTCTGTGATGGTTTCCTGAAGTAGAGCAACATCTACTTGATGGGAGAGCACAAACTGGGCGAGGTCTGTCCGGCGAGGTCTAAGTCCCTGGATGTTCCATTGTAAGAAGAGGAGGGAACGGCCTCCGGTGTGAGATGAGTCAGAGGGGCTAGACAGGTCTCCAGAGGAGGTACCAAATTCTGTTGAGAAAAATGGAGAGGGAGGAGTGGGAGAGCGAGGGATGGATCCTCCATCTCGAGAGATGGAAGGAGGCGGGTCATCAGGGCTTGCAAAGTGCGCCCCTGTTGGGTCAGGGTGTCCAGAATGAGTTGTTGTTGCCTCTGCAATGTCGCAATTGTTTTCACAAACAAGTCGAGTTGGGCAGAGAGAAGGTTGATTTACTTGGAGTGGCGATCCAGACGGAGAGTGATTGTTTCCATAGAACCAACTTGGTGTACCTGTACAGGAGCTGGAGGTGGCGGCGAGGATTGCCGAGGGCCCGACTGGGCAGGTGGTGGTGGTAGCGACGGAGAGGGACGGTGAGGGTTCAGTTGAGTAAGAGGTGGTGGTGCTGGTGAGAGACAGCGGGGGTCCGGGTGGGCAGGAGATGGTGGTGACTGTGTGGCAGGGCCGGCAACGACCTTGTTCCAAGAACGGTAGGGAGAGGGAGGGAGGGGAGAAAGGATGGGTGGTGGGGGTGATAGGGGGGATGGTAGAGGAGAGGAGGTCAATGGGAAATCCTTGGTGGATGGAAGAGGCGGTGGTGGATAGGAGTTAGGTTTGGCTGACAGGGGCTTCGTCAGAGACGAGGGCGGTGGTACAAGGTAAGTTTTCCCCTGACGAGTGCCAGGACGCTGTGGGCAATTGGCATTCCAGGCTTGGTGACTGCCATGGCAATTGACACACCGTGGAATAACTGGGATTTTGTTCTGTATTTTCGATTTGCATTCCACTGTTTTGTGAGGACCTGCGCAGAAACCGCAGGCGACCATGCTCGTGCACTCCCAGGTGCGGTGTTTCCACAATTGGCAACGACCACAGATTTTCGGGGTTCCGATAAATCGGTCGAGAGGACAGTTGTGAATTGGTCCTACATTCACCTTCGGAGGGAGGGGACCACCCACCAGCCGATGAGCTCGTTGGATGGACGTTTGGAGACCGGGTTGATGCGGCGTTCCATGTCCAGTATTTGTGGGAGAAGAGGGCGAAGATCGTCGATAGGGATCTCCCAGGGTACGTGGCGAACCATTACCTTGGTACGACGAGTTTCTGGGGTGATGATGGTGAACTTCAGCATCACCTCCCCCTGGGGAGCAGGAAAGCCCACCTGAGTGAGCAGGCGTACCGTCTCGTCCATTTGTGTGGTGACTATCACGGCTGTGGGACCTCGGCGGAGGCGAAGTGTTGAGTCCTGAAGTGGAGAGCAGTGACGGAAGAACCAGGTCGTCCGTGTGCTCAGAGGAAAGTCCCGAGGGAAGGCGAGACGACGAAGGCGCGTCGGGGCAGGGAGACAAAGGGTATCCCCTATGTCCATCGTCGGCGGAGGGTCGGTCATTGAGCCACATGTAAGCTCACCTGGGGACCCCGATGACAGGAGGAGTCCACCCTCTACAGCCCCAGAAGGGGTGCAAGGGGGAGCCGTGGCCCCTGCTGGAGACCCTGACTTCTGAGGTTTCTGCTTCTTCTTTGACGTGTCTTCAAGAAGAAAGTCTTCAGCATCACTGTCACTTACTGCCGCCGTTTCCAACGAACGGGAGCGTTTAACGGCGGGCATAGGGCACGTTGGCAACACTGCAGTCAGGTGGAGTGGTAATGACGTCACTGCTACGTCACACTATCACATTGCGCATGCACAAACTTGAAAAACTTTGCTCAGAGGGATCGGGTGGTAGGACGAGATGTTTTATCCCCCAAAAATGACAAAGTCCAAAAGTAAAAAAAAAATATATGCCACTGTGCTGATAACTGGGTCTTACTATAGTTGTCTGCACAGGCTGGGATTGGTAGACTCGCTGAATTCGTCAGAAATACGAATTTTAAGGAGCAGTCTCTTACAGCCTTTGTTGACACTACGCACGCATGCGCGTTCCCGTATGAATTATCTTCAGTTTTTGTGTGTTAGTTTTAATTTTCCATTTCCTTTAGAAATTGTTTATGGTTTCTATTTCTCGGCTAGTTCTGATTGCCATCATTTGTTTGGATTTCCCTGGGTATTGTATAATTTGGGTTATGTCGTCTACGTATGCAATGTACTCTGAGTTTCTTGGTTTGGGCATATCCGCTGTATATACGGTGTATAGTGTTGGTGATATGTTCCTGCCTTGGGGTACACCACTGTAGAGGGTGAAGTTTTGACCTATGTAGTTGTCGATAGTGAGTTTGCATTGTCTGTTGTCAAGGAAATTGCAGAGGAGAGCCGTGATGTTGGGTGGCATGTTAAGTTGAATGATCTTGTATTTGAGCCCTTCGAAGGCTTTGCTGACATCTCTGAGTACTATGTTATATTGGTTTCTGTTGCTGGCTGCCTTTGCGATGGATTCATATATTAAGGCTATTGCAGTGTTGGTGCCTCGGTTTTTCCTGAAGCCGTGTTGCCTATGGTTGTATTTATCTTCATACTCTAGGTGGTTTCTTAGTCTCTGGTTTATTAATTTTTCAAGTATTTTGCCAGGTGTTTCGAGGAGTGAAATGGGTCTGTAGTTTTCTGCCTGTGTTGTGTTCTTTCCTTGTTTTGGAATGAGTCATATTTTTCCTTTTTTAAATTTGGATGGGAATAATCCGCTTGCTATTGATGAATTGAAGATGTCCGCAAGCTGTTTGATCATTGGTGGTGGTATGTTTTGCAACACAGTTTTGTTTATTTGACTTATTCCTGGCGATTTATTCTTGAAGCTGGCAATTGTTTTTGTGATGTGATGTGTAGTTAATGGAGCAATTAGTGGGTCGTTATTATCTAACGTGTTGAGTTTGATTGTCCTGGATTGTTGCCATTTGTCTGTGTTTTGGTTCAAGTGTGTTTCCACCAAGTGTTCTGTTTCTCTGCAGAAGTTTCGGTTGTCCTCATCCGTGATTTGGTAGATGCTGCTCCAGAATGTTCTGAATATTGATTCCTTGAGTTTAGGCTCTGTTATCTTCTTGCCACTGTTCTATAAGGTAGCTGCTCTCCTCTGAGTTGGTTCCCCTGAGATTTTTTTATTTTAGTCCAAAAGGCTTTTGGGTTTCTGTAGTCTGCTTGTGTGTTGGCTATTAGCTGGTTCCATTTCTCGTCGTGTTTTACTTTCCATCTTTCTAGTAGTTCTTCTTTAAGATTTCTATATAATACAGTGATGTGTGGCCTCCAGCCGTATGTTTTTATAAATTCATGTAGGTTGGTGAACCTGGTTTAGACGATTTTTTCTTCGTGTGTTAGTTGTGCATATGGTAGTGTGCGATATGTTGCTTTTGGGAAGTTGTTTTTCACGGCTATTGTGATTTTCGAATGCCAGGTTTCTAAGGCAATATCGATCTCGTTGGTGTTTTTGTTGTGGAGAGTTATTGTTTCGTCGGTGTTGAGAGCTGTTTTGAAACTTTCCCAGTTAGCTCTATTAAATGAATATCTTGGTGTGAAGGGAATTTGTATTGGAGATGTGGAAATAGTTGCTATAATGGGTATGTGGTCACTGGTGCTGGCGGGTCCAGGTTTTATGTGTGTGTGAAAATGATGGTGTCTGTTTGTCAGAATTATGTCGGGATTCCCAGAGTTTCCCGGTGTTATGAATGTTTGAAAGTCTGGGCCTAGGTGTGTAATACTGCCTTGCTCAATTAGGTTGTGCAGTACTACTCCAGCAGGGTTTCTGTTGTGGTGTCCAAGGGTTGGGTGTCGAGAGTTCAGATCGCCTAGAAAGTATGCCGGGCTGTTTCGCCTGGTTAGTTTTAGGAGGTCGCCTGTCGGGAATATTGGTCTTCTGAATGGTAGGTATGATGTTACTATTATTGTTATTTTTTCGTTTGGGGTTAACTCCCGTAGCCTTATACCTACCAAGGTTAATCCACAAGGCAGCCTAGGCAGTGGTTGGTGAACGCCAGGACATGCCCACGTGCCAGTGGGCCTATGCGCCGTCTCTCTGGGGCCAACTGCTACCCCGACATCCCCTTCTGGTCTAGCCTGGGTCCATAAGGCACCCAGTCACCGTGTGATGTCACGAGGAAACACAGTACGAGTCTTGATTGTGACGAGGTTGTGTACTGGCAGGGCAAGCCAGAGGCAGTAGCTGAAATCGAGAGAAAATAAGCATTGCTTTCACCTTAACACTAACATCAGGCTGCCTCACTAGACGCATTGCACACAAACACACACACTTTACAATATCAATTTTATAAGATGTTATGTTATTCAATAATAGTATGAATTAACCGCGGCCTTATTTCTCACAACACCGTCTTGCCCGCTTTCCCACCACACACGAAGCGTGCACCCCCAAGTGGCCTTAGCCTCCCTTGTCCATGGATGCAACTGAAAGATGATTAGATAACTCTTTACTAAAATATATATATATATATATGTAATATTCAGAAATTTCAGAGTAATTTCAAATGCGCCGCCATTAGCGATACTGAGCGTTCAAGGTCATCTGAGGGGAGAGAGCGCTGCCTGCTCATAGCGAGAGATTGCAGAATTGGCCTATATGATATTAAATGTAATTTACCGAATTAATAATGATGCGATTCATGAAGTTAAGGGACTATTATTGAATTTGAAATTATTATAGATCGTTTATCAGTCTGAATAATGTTACGGGTGTCCCAAGGAGTTATTAGTTAGGCGGAAAATATGTCACGTAGGCCTAAGCTAACGCCTTGAGAGGACGCGACGCTGGCTGTCCCTCAGTCACAGAGAAGCATTCAGACATACAAGACGTCCCTGCGCGTTAGGTTAGGAAGGGTGCATCTGTTGGGGTGATATTATGTTGTTGAAAGCCCTTAAGGCCTATTCATTGTAGAGTATTTAATTTCTATTTTTTTAATACCATTTCCTAAGTGACTGATATTATTTTATGAAAGCCCTTAAGGCCTGTTTCATGTGTGCAAGCAACATTTCTTAATACTTCAAATTTATTGTTGCCTGAGTTTCTAATAATTTCAATATCATGTATAACTTTTATTCCCCAGAGTAGTGTTTTAAGTTCAAGTTAAGAGGTGAGCATATTGGTGTACCATTATTTGATTGTGTCTGTAGTGTTGGAGGGAATATAAGTGTCTAAATTTTACAGTGTGTCTCATTCATCCCAGTCACAGACGCTATCCTTCCACGGGTCACGGACAATTCATTTTGTTTAGTAGATTTAAGTGTTCTTGTGCTGGTTCGGGATTTTTCTCAAAAGGGAGCTTCCACTGCCATTACCATCTATTAATTTTTAATAAACCCCAAGTCAAGTGAGAAAATAAAGTCCAGTAAATTCCGACCGGTTACATATATATATATATATATATATATATATATATATATATATATATATATATATATATATATATATATATATATATATGCAAATGCAAGTAAATCACTGTAGGTGCGCGTGATCTAGGTATATGCTGATAACCACAAGGAAAGAAGAAAACACGAAGTTCCCAAAGCGCTTTCGTGTAATTCACATCTTCAGGGGTGAGTACACGAAAGCGCTTGGGAACTTCGTGTTTTCTTCATTCCTTATGGTTATCAGCATATATATATATATATATATATATATATATATATATATATATATATATATATATATATATATATATATACTGTATATGTACTGTAGTGCCTAACAGCAGCTAGGATACACCTTCAGCTAGTGAAATTGTGATAAGAATATAGATAAAAATGATTACATGCGAACATCTTTAATACAACTTATTAAATAGAGGAGACATTCAAGTTTTAAATTAGAAAGTAATCATGGGCGACTTTTTCAAACAAACATAGGTTATGTTAAAAACCTTGTTCAACCACCCTCCATTTCTATTACCCCCTGCAATTGTTTTGGCATAGAGACCCCATAGTTTCTCACCAATTGATGGTTGGCCTGGAAAAACTTCCACTCAGCTGTTGTGTGGTCCATCAGTTCTACTGGTGTCCTTTCCCTCGTCGGATCCCAGTTATTAACGATATAACCTCATAGATTTTCTCGGTGGTTCATATCGCAACCATTGCGAGTCCAGTCCATCTTTCAAATGGTATCATCAGACAAATTTATTAACATTCTTGTCACTACTTTCGAATTAGTGGATGGCATACACGATTATGATATGGTATATCTCGACAGCAACATAAGTAAATTTACTGATGACACTAAAATAGAGCCTAAATCGAAATTTGTTTAATTTCAAACTATTGCTACGAGTTTTTTCCCGGTTGGATAGTTTGACTATCTTTGTTATATCACCTTTGTTAATCCTGTCTTCCATTTATACACCTCGATCAAATCACCCCTCACTCTACGTCTCTGGAGGGAGGGCAAATTAAGATGGTTAAATCTGTCTCTGTACTCAAGGTTCCTGATCCTCGGGATTGGCCTTGTCATCCTCCTCTGAATGCTTTCTAAGGATTCTATATCCATCCTATAGTAAGGTGACTTGAACTGAACCGCATAATCCAAGTGACTGAGGTCTCACAAGTGCAAGGTATAGTTCTAGGATAACATCCCTAGTCTTGTAACTGACACCCTTTTGTATGAACCCAAGTACGTTGCTAGCCTTTTGTTGAGCAAATACGCATTTTTGTATTAGTTTAAGATAACTACTTATCATTACTCCTAAATATTTCTCAAATCGGATTCCTCTGTAACAGCATTGTTCATTTGATATCTGGTTTCTCTGTTTACATCTCTTAGACTAAGTAATTTGCATTTGTCCACATTAAAGTTCATCTGCCATTTTTCAAACCATGGGAAAATGTGTTTAGATCTTCCTATAGTTTTACCGAGTCCTTGTCAAATTTAATTACTCGCCCTATTTTGGTGTCGTCAGCAAATTTATTTATATTGCCATCTACGCCTATATCTATGTAATAAATAGTAATGGTCCGGTACTCCACGAGTGACATTACCCCAATTGGAATTAGTGCCGTTTATGCTTACTCGCTGTTTCCTGTCCTGTAACCACGCCCCAATTCTTTTTAGATTATCTCCTCCAATTCCATGGACCTCCACTTTTCGTATTAGTGTTTCTTGGGGACTCTGTCCAAGGCTTTGCTAAATTCGAGGTAGACCACATCATAATCGTGTCCATCATCCACTGATTCGAAAACAGATGAATAGAATGTTAATATACTGTATATGTCAGACATGAACGTCCACTTGTGAAGCAATGTTGTGAATCATTGGTCAACTTGTGCGTCTCCAGGTGAATTCGAATAGAGTTTGAAATTATTTCTTCCAGCAATTTGCCTGCAATCGATGTTAAACTAATTGAATGATAGAGGATAGTGATCTATTTCCATTTTCTAAAATCTGTATTACATTCGCTATCCTCCAAAATTCTGGTACTACACCGTTAAACAAATTTGCTGAGCACACACTGAGTTCTTCCTTATATTCTTTTAATACTCTGGCAAAGATCTCAGTGGGACCTGGTGACTTCTTAGGCTTCAGTTTGTCTAGTTTCGTAATAACATCGTTACTAGTCACTACTATCTCACTCAAGTCTATTTTCTTCACCATCTCTGTATATAGTCGGTGCCTCCAGTATCATGATTAAATTTTCGGTGGTGAATGTATGTATATTATGTATGATGTATGTATACCATGTATGTACTCTATATATACACATTATTTCTCTAGTCAGTAGCGTGTGGCAATGCCCCTGTTTCATGTCACCACACGCTTAGATAAATGTGCCTGGCTACATCTGGAAGCTGCTAGTATACCACTTACCACATGTTGCCTGAGAGGTCAGAGTGAGGTCAGTTGACCCTATAGGAGTGTAAGGACTACCTGCGCTTGTAAGTGCATTCATGTATATTTCCATTAATAAGAAGCTACAGAAGTCTACAGGTGTTTATGTTCGCCCCTGTAGTTAGAACCAAGTACCCTGAACATCTCCATGGCGCAGTGAGTATCATGTGATCGATTAAGTGGAAGTAAGTGCGTTAGTGTGAAATCAAGGCTGGTAGACCTTCTCCGTCAACTCCGTCATCCGTCGCCATTGTCTCCCACAAAAATTCGTTTGAATTACCAACGAGTTTTGAGCAGTGTGCAGTGACCGCAATTTCCTGTGAAGTGTCTTTAAGTGCCCCTCGTGTGTGTGTGTAGTGTTAAAGTGTGTGTCCTTGTTTTAAAGGATTCCCTAAGGTGGAAGGCTGATTTTGGGCATTTGTGATGAGCGGTGGTCAGCGCGGCCGTCCCAGGCTGCCTCAGGGGTAACTCACCCCCCACTGCTCACCCCCCACCGCCTCGCTTCCCTCCGCACTCCACCGCGCCTACACACACCAACCCACGCACGAACACACTGACCGCGGACATATATATACTGTATATATATATATATATATATATATATATATATATATATATATATATATATATATATGCTGATAACCACCAGGAAAGAAGAAAACACGAAGTTCCCAAGCGCTTTCGTGTAATTCACATCTTCAGGGGTGAGTACAGACTAGATAGAGTAATACAAATCAAGGTGAATATATACAGAGGAGGGTGAGACCAGGTCCACAATGGTCAGGTAATGACCCTACTAATCTTTAAATGGCACACAACGGTTGGTGGTTGGGTCAGATGGGACAGTGACCCGCCCTCTCACCTGATCACAAATCTTCTTAATTACAAAGTTGTCCAGCTTGTACATACCGTTACTCAAATTCATATTGAAGGCTTCGGTATGTTTAATAAGACTAGATTCTATGATGTTCCTACTATCAATTGAATTACATGGTAATATTGAGGAGGCAGTATCCCAGTCAATGCAATGCTTGTTATCCCTCAAATGAACAAACAGAGCATTGGATTCCTGGCCTGTCCTGACACTGTATTTGTGTTGTTTAATTCTAGTTACAAGATCTTTACATTTCACAAAAATTTCTCACACATTCCGGCACAGCTAAAATCTTGGAACGTCAATGTGGCATTTAAAAACTCATGCACTGTTAAACAAATGTTAATCAAGAACTCCCCCAACAACACAATTGGTTGCATTTATAAAGTTCCTTGCAAGGAATGTAATATGTTTTACTTAGGCCAGACAGGTAAAGATCTTGTAACTAGAATTAAACAACACAAATACAGTGTCAGGACAGGCCAGGAATCCAATGCTCTGTTTGTTCATTTGAGGGATAACAAGCATTGCATTGACTGGGATAATGCCTCCTCAATATTACCATGTAATTCAATTGATAGTAGGAACATCATAGAATCTAGTCTTATTAAACATACCGAAGCCTTCAACATGAATTTGAGTAACGGTATGTACAAGCTGGACAACTTTGTAATTAAGAAGATTTGTGATCAGGTGAGAGGGCGGGTCACTGTCCCATCTGACCCAACCACCAACCGTTGTGTGCCATTTAAAGATTAGTAGGGTCATTACCTGACCATTGTGGACCTGGTCTCACCCTCCTCTGTATATATTCACCTTGATTTGTATTACTCTATCTAGTCTGTACTCACCCCTGAAGATGTGAATTACACGAAAGCGCTTGGGAACTTCGTGTTTTCTTCTTTCCTGGTGGTTATCAGCATATACCTAGATCACGCGCACCTACAGTGATTTACTTGCATATATATATATATATATATATATATATATATATATATATATATATATATATATATATATATATATATATATATATATATATAAGTTACTTATCTGTGTATTCAATTAATTTTGTTGTCTCAGATCTGGTTGATACGACGGGCTGACCAGTCAACACTGCTTCGAGTTACAATATACAGATAAAGTAATTATGCCCCGGGCCTCACGCAGGGGTGTCCCTAGCGCCCGGATGAGTCAGACGGATGACAGCTCTACAGAGATGGATGACCAGTCAGTGCACGACGCCCCATCCTCTCCCAACACATCTCCCAGCCACACCACTCGACCTCAGCCTCGCCCTCAGAGATAATTGCTCTGATGAAGCTTATGAGGGAGGAGAGGCGCGAAGACGAAGCGAAAAGACGTGCTGAGGACCACCAACGGAGATTGGAAGATAACGAACGGTTTGCAGCTTTGATATCTAGCCTCACTGCTAATCAAGCCCTTGGCCCTTCCACTACTCCGGTACCGACTGGCTCAGATACCTCGTCAACGCCCTCTACCAAAGTGGTTGTCCAACCCCCACCCACCTTGAAGCCCGATGAGACTTTCCAGACTTTTCGTGAGTGGCGGCGACGGTGGACTGATTATGCTACAATGGTGGATCTCCAGGGCTTGCCGCAGCCTAAACAACTCATTCAGCTACATATGTGCCTATCTTTGGGAACGCAGCATGTGTTGAAACATCCGTTGCAAGTGCCCCCAACGTCTTTGTTGTCTGTAGAGGAGGTACTGGATGTTCTAGAACGGCACATCAAAGGTCAGCAGAATGAAGCTCTACGCAGGAGGGAAGTGTTTAGCTGTAGACAGATGGAGGGCGAGACTTTTGACGATTTCCATGTACAACTCAAGAGAGCCTCGGAAGAAATAGACATATGTCCCGGTAATCACCAGCAGTGCGAGGTGACCCAGTTGAAGCAGGTGATCCTGATGGGTGTTAAGGACGAGGAGCTTGTCCAACACCTCACCTCCCTCGGCTCTTCCTCCTCTCTTAAGGATGTATTGACAGTATGCCGCTCCTATGAGGCTGCCAGGTGTGCTACCTCTGCCATCCGCGCTCCCCTTACAGCTGTACGGGCTATGTCCCAATACAAGAAAGACAAGAAGTCTGCCCCAACACCTACGCCCACCACGCCCACGCCCGGCTCCCTATGCAACAGCTGTGGTAGGCAGCACAGAACACAGGTGTGTCCAGCTGCCGAGTCTACCTGCGACAGTTGTGACCGCAAGGGCCACTGGTCACTTACAGTACGGTGCCCAGCCAAACACGTCCAGTGCAATGTGTGTGGTCGTCTGGGCCACTACGACAAGTGTTGTCCAACCATCAAACCTGAGGGACAGCGTAGGCGGAAACAGCAGTGCCCTTCCACCAGTGAGGGCCGCCCACAGTCGCCAAATCAGAGGCATGACATCCCTGGACAAAACCCGACCCATATTAGGAGGGTGTACACCTCGCGTCCCAAGACCAAAGTCCCCCAGCACGTCAGCGTCATCGTGACCTACGGCAGTGCGTCACCCTGTCTCGAGATGCTGCCCAACACCGGCGCTGAGGCTACGGTCATCGGTCTCCAGCATTTGCAATGCTTGGGGCTCTCTCCAAGTAATCTAGGACCGCCTCCCAAGGACCTACGCATCGCGGCAGACGGGTCACAGATGGCCCCAGCCCTAGGTTCACTATGCACATGTCACCTTTGGCAACAGGTCGTGTCAAGCCCGGATTGACGTGCATAATGGTGTCCCGATTCCTTTGCTGTCCTACAGACATTGCCAAGAGTTAGCTATCATCTCCCAGGACTTCCCAACACCGATTCTCAAGGTAAAATACGCCAACAGGGTGCACGAAGGGAGCAGCAACTACCCTGCTGCCGCCCTACCCCTACCTCTGGCCAGAGACACCTCTCCTTCGGTAGTTGTACCTGCTGCTTCACGTCCCCACGCCTTGGCTCGCCTCCACGTCAGTCACCGTGGAGCCGAGGCCACCAAACGGCATGCAAGACAGACTGTGTTCCGGCCTGGCATCAACCCCGACATCTCCAATGCTGTCCAGACGTGTAAGCCCCGTCAAGTACTACAACCCAGCCAGCAGCAGGAACCCTTCATGAGCGACGACAACCCCACCCGCCCCTTTGAGTCTGTGTCGGCCGACTTTTTCTGTGTGTCAGGAGAGTCCTTCCTGGTCATCGTCGACCGTCTCTCGGGTTGACCGGTTGTCATCAAGTGCGGTAATGATACGACATCTGCAGCCACCATCAGCAAGTTCCGCCACTACTTCCGTTACGTGGGCGTTCCTGTACGCCTGCGAACCAACGGAGGGCCCCAGTTCACAAGCCGGGACTTTGCTGTGTTCCTCGACCGATGGGGAGTCCGGCATGTGTTGTCACCGCATCATTACCCGCAGTCCAACGGCCACGCTGAGGCTGCTGTCAAATCCCTGAAGCACCTCATCCTCAAAGTGGCCCCTTCTGGGAATATTGACTGCGAGGCCTTCGGCCAGGGTCTCCTTGAGCTCCGCAACACACCCAATTACACAAGACGCTCCCCTGCCCAGGTCTTGTATGGACGCCCCCTCCGTTCTTGTGTCCTTGCTCACCCTCAATCCTTCTCCAAGGAGTGGCAGGCCAAGACAGAGGATTTTGATCGCCGAGCCGCCGAACGTATTCAAGACGTCGTCGCCCGCCACAACGACCACGCCAGTCCTCTCCCCATGGTGAGTGTCGGCACCCAAGTCCGTGTCCAGGACCCGACCTCCCTACGTTGGGACAAAGTGGGCGTAGTCATGGGTCTCGGCAGGTCACGGGACTACCAGGTGCGGTTACCCAGTGGTCGGGTGTGGTGGAGGAACCGCCGTTTCCTCCGCCCTATAACGCATTCCGCCGACCCCATCACCAGTGTTGAGTCCCATATCCCCTCCCCCCCCCCCCCCCAGTGATTAAGCTCCTCGACGCTCAGAACGGATCCACAGGAAAATGTCCGCTCAAGACTTTGCTATGAGCGTATAGGGGGAGAGGAGGTGTATGTATATTATGTATGTTGTATGTATACCATGTATGTACTCTATATATACACATTATTTCTCTAGTCAGTAGCGTGTGGCAATGCCCCTGTTTCATGTTGTGGGAGACTCAGATGATGCTTCCAATCAGGGGTAAAGGAAACACACTGGTGTCAAGTGCGTACAGCGCGCATGTGCTCAAAGTCTGAACTACACTCAGTGACAAAAGGGGAGTATGATTATAACATATAATACAGAGACCTGAATCAATAATGGTAAATAGTACAGTTACATATTACAGCATATTCGTCTCATATATCTACACCTCCCTCCCCCTCACGCTCGTAGTGCAATCTCGAGCGGACTCTTTTTCCAGGAGCCTTTGAGAGTGACGTGGGAAAACTGGGGGGTCACTGAATGAGGACTTACTTTTCTCGTCCAAGCAAGGGTTCACAGGGATGTGGGGGAGGGGTTCACCACTAGGGGACGGGACTGAACAAAGGAAGCGGCGATTCCGCCACCATACCCGACCACTAGGGAGACGGACCTCGTAATCCCTGGTCTTGCCGCAGCCCATGACAACCCCGACCTTGTCCCAGCGGTGAGACGTCGGGTCTTGAACCCGAACTGTTTGCCCGATACTCAACCTGGGAAGGGGTCGGGCGTGCTGATCGTACTGTGCCTTTACCTGGTCGGCACGGGCGGCTGTACGACGATCGCAGTCCTCGGTCTTGGCCTGCCACTCCCTCGAGAAGGATTCGGGATGGGCAGGGAGACATGACCGTAGTGGGTGGCCGTATAACATCTGTGCTGGGGAGCGACCTGTGAAGTTGGGGGTATTCCGCAATTCCAATAAACCCCGGTCAAAGTTCTCACAGTCAATGTTGCCTGAGGGTGCCGTCTTGAGGATGAGATGCTTGACGGACTTTACGGCAGCCTCGGCATGTCCATTGGACTGGGGATAATGTGGCGAGGACACCACATGATGAACTCCCCATCGCTCCATGAAGTCCCGGAAGTCGTTGCTGGTCAACTGGGGCCCGCCGTCAGTCCTCAGGCGGAGAGGGACACCAACTTCCCGGAAGTAGCGACAGAACATACGTACTGTATGAGAGGCAGTAGTGTTGCCTCCGCAGGGAACGACAACAGGCCACCCTGAGAGCCGGTCGGCGATGACGAGAAAGGACTTTCCCGCCACAATGAAGAAATCCCCAGAGACGGACTCAAAGGGCCTCGTAGGGTTGTCGTTGTTCATGAGGGGTTCCTGCTGCTGACTAGGCTGCAGCACCTGGCATGGCTCGCAGACTTGAACGGAACTAGCGATGTCGGAGTCTATGCCTGGCCAAAACACAGCTTGTCTCGCCCGGCGTTTCGTAGCTTCCACACCTCTGTGGCTGTCGTGCAGGTGGGCTAGGGTGCGGCGGCGGAGGGCGGCAGGAACCACAACTCTTGCTCCGTACAAGACGAGGTCGCCATCAGCATAGAGGTCGTCCCGCATCTTCCAGTATGGGAGTAAAGAACTGTGTAAATCGTACCTGTTGGAAGGAAATCCCGAGGTCACGCAGTTCAGTAGACGGATGTACGAAGGGTCCGCTCTTGCCGCGGCTCGGAGTTCCTGAAGGGTCCTGTCGGCGTCCTGCGGTGAAGACTCTTCTGAGATGACGGTGTTCACGGTCACTACAGTCCTGAGGTGTGCAGTAGCATCAGCACATGCGATCTCGTCCTCTGGTGTGGGGTGGCTGACTGGGGCTCGTGACAAAGCATCAGGGATGCAGAGCAGCTTGCCCGCACGCCACGCAGCTGTGAAGAAGTAGGGCGAGGTCTTCTCCTTAAGGCGTTGGAGGCGGGGATTCTCGACCGCATCCAAGGAGTAGTAGTTCAGAATCGGGATGAGTGGCCGATGATCCGTCGTGAGGTTGAAGTGTTGTAAGCCGATCAGATACAACCTACATTTGGACATGGCCCAGGCGGCTGCTAACAGCTCCAGTTCGATGGTGGCGTAGCGAGTCTCGGCGTCAGTAAGAAACCGAGAGCCACACTGAACCAGACGAAGGCATCCATTGCCGTGGTCCTGTAGCACAGCGTATCCAATCCCGTAGAGGCGAGAGGCATCAGTCTGGAGGGCAACTGGCAGGGCCGGGTCGAAGGACGCGAGAACAGGTGGGCTGAGGAGAGCTGTCTTGACGCTACGGAATGCCTCATCATGGTCAGCTGTCCAGGTGAATGTTCTCTTGGGGCTCATCAGGGGGCGTAGGGGCTGTGCTGCAGCGGCGATGTCGGGGGTGAACTCAGCCAACTGGTTTACCAGGCCCATGAACGAGCGGAGGTCGGTCAGGTTGGCAGGAGTTGGGAAGTCCCGGATCGCGCTGACCTTTCCAGGATCAGCCGATATGCCCTTGCCTGAGAGGGTGTACCCACAGAAGTTCACACTAGGTGCGGCGACCACAAACTTATCCTTGTTGAGGGTGATCCCGTACTTGCGGCACCTTGTGAGCATCTGGTGAATACGCTCAAGATGCATGGAGTAATCCTCGTCATATAGGAGCACGTCGTCGATGACCTTGACACAGTTCGCCACACCCTGAAGGGCCATGTCACCGTGGAGGCAGAAAGCATCGCCTGTAGCGGCGAAACCCATAGGTCCTCTGCAGTGCTGAAATCGGCCATACGGTGTGATGAACGTCGTGAGGTGCTGATCTTCTTCCGCAAGTTCCATCTGCCAGTACCCACATACGGCATCTGCTGTAGTAAAGTACCTTGCCTTCGGGTCCACACTTCGTATAGCAGCGAAGGGTGTTGGTGAAGGGTAGGTCGGGCGGGAAACTTGGCTATTCAGCTTGGTGAGGTCGACGGTGATACGCACTCCGGTAATGTTCTTGGCGACTACTACCATGGGGTGGCACCAATCCGAGGGGTCGTCCCCCGCAGGCTTAATGATCCCCTGGGCTACCATAGAGTCGAGTTCCTTCTTAACTTGGCTCTGGAAAGCGAAGGGTATCCGTCGCGGTGTGTGGATGGCGAAAGGTACTGCGTCATCCTTCAGGTGTATTCTCATGGGGGAGCCAGCCATTGGCTTGAGTGGAGCCGTCTTTAGGTCCTCCTTGGAAACCAGCACGTCCTTGAATTGCAGTAGGAAGAACTCCCTGGCTGCAGAAGGTGACATATTGGGTGGGAGGGGCAGCTCCTTGCACCTGTTGACATGTTTTACTTCCAGAATTGGCTTAGGGAAGTCTGAAGATATTATGGCCAACTCTTGACAGTGGCCATATGACAGTAATGGCATCTGAACACCTTTGTGGACCTGAATCCTGGCATAACATGACTGCTTACCTAGGGTGAGGGTAGCCTGAAATGTACCCAGAGCAGGTGCCATTGTAGAACCGTCTGCGGTGAGCGTTGTGGAAGTTGACGGTGGTTGCAAGCTGCTCCCAGGGATCCCCAGAATGTCGAGGTGTCTTGTGCCGATGACTGTGACGTCCGCACCTGTGTCAGGAAGCATCTGGATACGGGAAGTAATGTCGCCGTATGACAGGTGAACACAGATGGGCTGAGGTGTCTTGCTGACGGGAGAAGAAGAGGATCCCACGCGATAACAGCGCTTGTTCTTCGCCGCCTGAGACTTGCAAGTAGTATCATTTTCCGTCCATGCCTTACAGCATTTGTCATAATGTCCAACGCGGCTACAGGAGCGGCACTGGACGTTGTTGGCAGGGCACTTCAGTGTCCTAGCCCAATGACCACGAAGGCCACAGTTATCGCAGGTGCTGTCAGCGGCAGGGCATTCAGGACCATGCCGACGAGCACAATATTGGCATGAATGACCTGGCGTCGAAGTCTGAAGTGATGCTGAAAAGTGATGCGAAGCTGAAGTCGGATGTGAAGCTGAAGTCGGATGTGAGGCTGAAGTCCGGTCACGTCCTTTGTTCTTCTTATATACGGAGATGGCACACAGCTGGTTAGGTGGAGCACGAATGGCAGAAGTCGCACTTCTGGTGGCTTCGTAAGAGCGGCAGGTGGTGACAACATCCTGCAGAGAAGAGGCAGTGTCGAGGGAGATAAGCTTCTGAATGAGCTCTTCGTCCCGCACGCCCATGAGGATAATCATCTTCAGCTGTGTTTCCTCACAAGTCGACGAGTTCCCAGGACAAACGTCAACCTCCTCAGCGATGCGTCTGAGTCGTACGTAAAAATCTGCAAATGACTCACCCTCCAGCTGCTTACAACTGAGGAGTTCTCTCCTACGCAGAGCTTCGTTGCGGAGACCCTTGATATGCGTCTGTAAAGCATCCAAGACGTCCTTCACAGTCTTGTCTGTGTTGTGGGGGATTTGCAGGGTGTGCTCCAGGATACGTTGCGTCTCTAGGGTGAGACACATCCTCATCTGGATCAGCTGTTTCTCCCTAGGCAACCTCGATAAATCGACCATCATCGAATAATCGTCCCACCTCCGACGCCATTCACGGAATACCTGGAACGAGGCATCAGCTTGGAGTGGCGGTGGGCTCTGAGCGAGTGCTTTCTGTGGGGGGGGCAAAGAAGTTGGAGAGGACCCTTCAGGCGCGCCTGTGGACGAAGGGGCAGGTGTGGCAGCTGCTTGAAGGTTCACAGGTGCCAACAACTCGATCATGGCACTGAATCTGGCATTTTCTTGTTGACGCCTGTGATCCTCTTCCTGTCGCCTCCTGATGTCGTCTTGTCGTCGGTTTTCTTCCAAAAACTGAATTAAACGAAGGAAGTCGCCGCCTGTGGCAAGTTGCGGACGTGTGTAGTGGGGGCTAAGGGTGGGTGGGGCCGCTTGATCCACTTACTGCACCGACATCAGTCTGACGTTGGGCTTGTTGGGTATCTGGAGAAAACCCGATAAATTCCCGATCTTCCATAAGGCCTGGTTTATTTCTCTCACAATTACTGTAATTAATAAGTGAGCAGAAAAGCAATTGCCTTTAAATGGAAGATATCTGCGAGCGTCTGTGAGTGTGTGTGTGTGTGCGCGTTCGTTCGTGTGTGTACTCGAGTCGGGCTGGCTCGAGAGCGCGCTGGCGGCGGCTACAGTAACTCCTCTCGCGCCCTCACGCCAGTGCCAGCCGAGTCATGAGCGGGGAAGGATGTCAAAACTTGAGCTCTCCCATAGGTCTTAAAATAGGCTTCCCTCTTTTGTAAAAAGTGCAGGAGCACAGGGAAACACTTTAAAGACACTAAAGGGCACACACAACACTGAAAAGGCACTTCACAACACTGCACTGTAAATCCAGGGATATCTTGAGGTACGCGCCGAGAGTGAAGCCGAGATTCACTCGACAGGAGGAGTTGACAAGATGGCGTCTCCGAGAGAGATTCTGCGTCCACTCCAATTCTGAATAATGTGATGTCCCAGCTAATCACTGCGCCATGTGGGAGACTCAGATGATGCTTCCAATCAGGGGTAAAGGAAACACACTGGTGTCAAGTTCGTAAGTTCTATTTCTGGGACAAACACACAAAAGGAGTTAAGACAGGGTAAACAACGTCCTGTCTTGGAATCTCTCTGGGTATCTCCCCTTGCGCATGCGCGTACAGCGCGCATGTGCTCAAAGTCTGAACTACACTCAGTGACAAAAGGGGAGTATGATTATAACATATAATACAGAGACCTGAATCAATAATGGTAAATAGTACAGTTACATATTACAGCATATTCGTCTCATATATCTACACATGTCACCACACGCATAGATAAATGTGCCTGGCGACATCTGGAAGCTGCTAGTATACCACTTCCCACATGTCGTCTGAGAGGTCAGAGTGAGGTCAGTTGACCCTATTGGAGTGTAAGGACTACCTGCGCTTGTAAGCGCACTCCTGTATATTTCCGTTAATAAGAACCTACAGAACTCTACGGGTGTTTATGTTCGCTCCTGTAGTTAGAACCAAGTACCCCGAACATCTCCAGTGAACACTGTTGAAAAATATCTGTCAGATTACCTCCCTGTATAGGTCCATTCGTGTTTTAGTTTCATACATTTGGAAGAATCCCTTGTGGTCTTGACTTCGCTTCCCTTGCTACCTTCAGTTCATTATTCCTCTTTGCTTTTGTCCTGAGGGTGACTTTACAATATTCGACTTCTTATTTTCCCCCTTAAACTTGTGCACTAAAGAGTATCTATCGGCCAGCTTTGCTTGCTTCATCAAATCTTGTTCACCCTTGTCTTCCAAGTAAGAAAATTCGTCTTTTGAATTTCTGACATACCATTAGATTGACAAGGTCATCGAAAATGCCAGTTTGAGTGGTCTTAAGCCACATTTGAAAAGTAAGTAATTTTTCAATGGCAAATTGAACTTATGTCATGTTAGAAGGTTTAAGGAAATTTCGGAAGATCTGACGGTATGATTCAGGAGTTATAATATATGCATTTCAGATACTGTCTTTGACAAACTCAAAATCAGAATATGACTTCTATGTTTGTCTTTGATGCCCCCAAAATGTTCTACACTACTGAGGGTATACACAAACACTTGTTATCTTGAAAGTAGGTTCTTATTCTCGTACGGGAGATATAGAGGAACTAATAAGACAGCAGACTTCCACGCCATAAGGACGAGCGACATCAACTCTCTGTCTCACTCCGCGCTGGCATGTACAGATGCCAGCATTCACAAGCTGAATACATAATATGTAAATATGATAATTCACATACATAACATGGTGCATAATAAATGGAAATATTACATAGGATTAATACATATTCTGTAATACTTTACTCTACATAATTAATAGAGTAATATAAGAATACACAGCTTAAGGTACTACTTCGTGTCCATATTATACACCTCCCTCCTCCCTATACGCTCATAGTTTCATCCTGAGCGGACCTTTTGTTTCTGAGTCGCTTGGACCTGCGGAGTACAGGGGCAGAAACACAAGGTGGGGGATGGATTTACTGTAAAGACATCAACATTAGGGGACTCAACTGGGGAAGGGTCAACACTTGGCAGCTCCACAGGTCGGAGGAAACGACAGTTCCTCCACCATACTCTACCACTAGGAAGACGCACTTGGTAGTCCCTGGACCGGCCAATACCCATGACAACCCCAGCCTTCTCCCAGTGGTGAGATACCGGATCTTAAATCCTGACCCCCTGGCCGATACTCAACCTGGGAAAGGGGAGGGCATGACAGTCGTACCAAGCAGCGACATCTGCGGCTCGTTCTGCTGCACTGCGGCACATTTTTCAGTCTTGGCTTGCCATTCTTGAGAAAAAGACTTCGGGTGGGCAGGAACACAAGACCTGAGATGGTGTCCATATAGAACCTGGGCTGGGGAGCGTCCGGTGAAGTTCGGGGTGTTGCGTAACTCTAACAAACCTAGATCGAAGTCCTCGCAGTCGATATTTCCTGAGGGTGACACCTTAAGGATCAGGTGTTTAGCAGTCTTGACTGCTGCTTCAGCATGTCCATTCGCCTGGGGGTAGTGGGACGAGGTCACGACATGACGGACTCCCAACGGTCCATGAAGTCCCGGAACTCGTGGCTGGTGAACTGGGGTCCTCCATCAGTCCTGAGGCGGAGGGAAACACCAACTTCTCTGAAGTAATTATCTGAAATTCCGGATGGTAGCAGTAGCCGTTGTATCACTACAACAGGGGACGACAACAGGCCATCCAGACAATCGGTCGGCAATGAAGAGGAAGGACTTCCCTGCCACTGCAAAGAAGTCAGCCGACACAGACTCGAAGGGTCTTGAAGGGTTATCGTCGCACATTAAAGGTTCCTGTTGCTGGCTGGGTTGCAGAATCTAATCTAGCACGGCTCACAGGCACGGACGGTACTTGCAATGTCCGCGTCGATTCCGGGCCAAAATACAGTCTGCTTCGCCCGTCGCTTGGTGGCCTCCACTCCTTGATGGCTGTCGTGAAGGCGGGTCAAGGTATGGCGGCGTAGGGCAGCAGGAATGACTACTCGTGGATCATACAAGATGAGGTCTCCGTCACAATAGAGGTCCTCGCGAATCTTCCAGTACGGGAGTAGCGATTCATGAAGGTCGTATCGGTTAGATGGAAATCCCTGGGACACACACAGTCGACGAGCCAGATGCAGGAAGGGTCGACCCAGGCTGCGGTGCGGAGATCTTCAAGGGTCTTGTCTGCATCCGGTGCTGTAGACTCTTCTGATGTGAAGACGGCCTTCAATGAGACTACTGACTTGAGGGATGCGGCAGGTGTAGTACACAACATCTCGTCCTCTGGGGTGTGGCGACTGATAGGGGCGCGGTACAGGGCATCCGGGATGCACAGCAGCTTACCCGCACGCCACACAGCCGTGAAGAGATAAGGCGAGAGCTTCTCTTTCAAACGTTGAAGGCGAGGGTTCTCTTCTGCATCCAAAGAGTAGTGATTGATAACACTGGTCAACAGCCAAAATGGTTCACATATGAGATCATGCTCACACAACTAGTTTCATATTGCTGAATTCGAATCTGATATTTGTTTTGTTCTATCAGACCAGGTTTCATAAAAAAATCAATAGGTACAAATATTTAATATTCCATCACGTGTCGTGCAAAAGATGAGATTATCTCATGTGACTGTGCTTTCATGACTAATTTCATATTAATGAATATTAATTGGATGTTTCATTCTACCATCAGACCTACTTTCTTAAAGAATAAAAAAATAGTAAATATAGTAACATTATCGCGTCATGCAAGATACAATTTTAAACCTATCACAGATAAGCTCATAAAAAATTGTACCAAAAAACATAAGTTCAAATCCTTTATAATGACAAAATATGACGTTCTAAAAGTGCTTCTGAACTTTACTCTTTCTCTTGTACAGCTTGCTCTCTTCTCGTTGCAGTGTCCAGCAATAGTCGCCCATCATGTTTGGACTGAATTGTCCCTAATATCTGCTCTCCATTATGGCGATATCTTGATGAAATCTTTCGCCGTGTTCATCACTAACGTCTCCAAGGTTACCTGGGAAAAATTCAATATGAGAGTGGAAAAAATGCAATTTCAAGGACATCCTTGCTCCCAATGCATGATAATTCTGAAGCATGGTTGTTACGATTTCTTTGTAGTTGTCAGCACGATAGTTTCCAAGAAAATTCTTTGACACATTGACAAATGATTCCTATGCTTTTTTCTCCAGTGGGTTCAATGTTTTGGTGAATTCGCTATCATTAACTAGTATACGAATTTGTGGTCCATTCAAGACACCTGCTTTCAACTTGGCTTTGGAAACCACACCACCTAGTTTCTGAGATAAGTATAGAGTCCCAGCACCGAATTGATCCATAGCTTTGATGAAATTTTTAGCCAAACCGAGCTTTAGATGCAGTGGAGGCAAAAATATCTTTTCTGGATCTATAAGCGGATTGTGAGCACAGTTAAACCTTCCAGGCGCATCTCTTGGTCTTGTCGGCCAATCCTTTCTCACATAGTGCTCTGCATCAGCTCTGCTGTTCCACAAGCACAAAAAGCACATGTGCTTTGTGTAGCCACTCTGAAGGCCCACTAGTAAACTGATGACTTTGAGATCGCCACATATCTTCCACTGGTGTTTCTCATACTCTATAGCGGCCAACAGAATTTTCATTGTTTCATAGCTCTCAGTCATTTTTGTTGCGTGTGCTATTGGGACAGATGGAAGCCGATTGCCATTGTGTAAAAGAACAGCTTTCAGAGAGTCTTTTCCTGAGTCTATAAACAACCTCCAATCCTCTGTCTTGTATGTTTCAGACTTGCAGAGTTGTTGCATGAGAGATACTGCGTCCTTGCAATAACAAAGGTTGTTTGCCATCTTGAAAAATGCAGACAGCTGTCTATGTCGGTAACGCGCTGTAGTGATATGCACTCCATCTTCTAGCAGGTTACGCTGCCTTAGTCTGGATCCCAAAACTTCAGCCTTTTCTTTTGACAAGTTTAGGTCCCTGATGAGATCATGAAGCGCTTCTTGAGTAAATTGTTTAGGCCTGGTATTTTCAGAGTCATCCTGGTGGTCGTTTTCCATTGAGGTAGAGGTAGAATCGGAATCACTCAATTCTTGTTCAGTCGGTGGATTTGGGACTGGAAGTTCAGCACTGTGCGGTACTGTACGGATTGCAGAAGCAATATTGGGGTACTGTACCTTGCCTCGTGTCTTGATTTTTATTCCCTTAATATTTGTGGGACATAAGTAGAAGTCACAACTGTGATCTTTAGGTTCACGCCATATCATTGGTACAGCAAACGGCATTCCTGAACTTCGTTTACCACACATCCACTCGCTCAGGTGGTTAGCACAAGACTTACAGGCTACATGAGGTGCCCATTTCTTGTCTTGGTCACCCAAATGACATTTGAAGTAACTTTTGTAGTTCAGTCGAACAGCTTTTGTGATTGGTTTCTTGAGGCTACCAGGAGTGAAGGCACCACATATGTAGCAAAAACTGTCAGCACCGTTCACACACTTGCGACGTTCCATGTTTTGTTAATTTCAGAGTAATTACAAATCATGCAGGTGTAGATATGCAATATCATGAATCAGCAAACTGAAACAAACAAAAAAGCACAAATCAGGACAAAATAATTGCATAAGTGGAGCCAATGAGCATATAAATTACTGTATGAATAGCATGGTACACTAAATATATAGATATGCTGGTTCTGGAAAACTGAGCCTGATACAGCTATACGAATGTCATAATTGAGTTCAGCACATACAATTACACTAGAATCAGACTGTTTTGATCCAGAACCATGAGAATTTTTTTTTTTATGTTGACCAGTGTAATAGGTACAAGAGGGTGATGATCCGTGAAGAGGGTGAAGTGCTGAAGTCCTATCAGGTAGAAGCGGCACTTCGCCATCACCCAGACAACAGCCAACATCTCCAGCTCAATCGTGGCATATCGGGTCTCGGCGTCCGACAGGAACCGGGATCCACACTGAATTAAGCGGAGTTGTCCATCGCCATGGTCCTGCAGAAGGGCGTAACCAACGCCGTAGAGTCTGGATCGTAACAGGCGAGGACAGGTGGATTTAAGAGGGCCTGCTTGACTCGCTGGAAGGCCTCTTGATGATCTGGGGTCCACAGGAATGTCCTCCTGGGGCTCAGCAGGGGGCGTAGCGGCTGGGCTGCGGCGGAGATGTCAGGTGAAAATTCAGCCAGCTGATTGACCAGACCCAAAAAAGAATGTAGGTCTGTCAGGTTGGCAGGGGTTGGAAAATCCCTGACTCCACTTAATTTCTCCGGGTCAGCTGCGATACCTGATGCTGAGAGAGTGTCCCCACAGAAGTTCACTGATGGTGCGACGACTACAAACTTGTCAGCGTTGAGGGTAATCCCGTACTTTCGACATCTGGTGAGAACTTCATATATTCGGGAGAGGTGGGCACAGTAGTCTTCGTCATGGAGTAAAATATCATCAACCACCTTGACACAATTCGTGACTCCTTGAAGGGCTGCGTCACCACATTGACAAAATGGGTCGCCCGTAGCGGCAAATCCCATGGGGCCTCTGCAATACTGATATCTTCCATATGGTGTGATGAATGTAGTCAAATAATGGTCTTCGGCCAACTCGATCTGCCAATAACCACATAAGGCGTCCATCGTTGTAAAAAACTTCGCCTTCGGGCCCACATTTCGAACAGCTGCGAAGGGTGTGGGTGAAGGGTGGGCTGGACGGGAAACTTGCTGGTTAAGTTTTGACAGATCGGTGGTGATCCGTACTCCACCACGAGGTTTGGCGACGGGGACGAGAGGGTGGCACCAAGGTGAAGGTTCGTCTCCGGCCGGCTTCATGATTCCCTGAGCAACCATGGAGTCAAGCTCTTGTCTAACTAGCTCCTTGTGGGCGTGAGGAATCAAACGAGGGGTGTGGATGGCAAAAGGTGTGGCACCATCCTTAAGATGAATCTTCATAGGTGGACCCACCATCGGCTTGAGTGGTGTGGATCCTAAAGATTTCTTTGTAACCAACAAGTCAGCAAACTCTTTGAGAAGGTAAGCTTTTGCATCAGAAGGGGACGTGTTAGTAGAGATAGGGAGTTCCTTCAACCTGTTGACATGGGTGACCTTTAAAATAGGTTTGGGGAATTCCTTGGAAATATTGGCCAACTTTTGACAATGGCCATATGATAAAAACGGAATCGGGATCCCATCATGAACATCAATCCGGGCTGAGCAAGACTGCTTACCAAAGGTAAGAGTAGCCCAGAAAGATCCCAAAGCTGGAGCCATCTTGGAACCATCAGCTGTCAGTTTCGTTGTCTGAGGAGGGGGCTGTAGGTTGCTCCGGGGTATTCCCAAACTTGCTAAGTGTTGTGGACCAATTACTGAGATGTCAGCACCGGTGTCAGGTAACATCTGAAGACTGGATGACAAGTTACCGTGAGAAATGACGACACTGATGTGCTGGGGCGTCGTGTCTGTGGAACAATGTACACGACGGCAGGAATGACTGGACACAGCGTCTTGATGCTTGCCAGAAGGAGGGGGCGTGCCAGCACTACCTGAGGATGACTTCTTGGATCCTTAAGAACATAAGAACATAAGAATGGAGGAAACTGCAGCGGGCCTATTGGCCCATACTAGGCAGTCCCGTTTACACCCAACCCCTATTGCTCATATGAGCATCCAACCTATGTTTGAAGCAATTCAGCGGATTCGAGTTAATGATGATATTTGGTAACTTGTTCCATTCATCCACCACTCTGTTTCCAAACCAGTGTTTACCTATTTCACGCCTAAATCTAAATTTGTCCAACTTAAAACCATTGTTACGAGTTCGCTCCTGGTTGGATAATTTGAGTACCTTTGTAATGTCCCCTTTGTTTAGCCCTGCCTTCCATTTATACACCTCTATCAGGTCGCCCCTCGCTCCACGTCTCTCAAGGGAGTGCAAATTAAGATGCTTTAACCTGTCTCTATACTCAAGGTTCCTGATACCCGGGATTAGTCTTGTCATTCTCCTCTGAATTCTTTCCAAGGATTCTATATCCATTCTGTAATACGGTGACCAGAACTGGACTGCGTAATCCAGGTGTGGTCTCACAAGAGCAAGATACAGTTTTAGGATGACCTCGCTAGTCTTGTAACTAACACTCCTTTGTATGAACCCAAGTACTTTATTAGCCTTGTTACGAGCAAAAACACATTGTTTACTTGGCTTAATGTTCCTACTTATCATTACTCCTAAATCTCTCTCGCAGTCGGATTTCTCTATGGCATCGTTGTTCATCTGGTATCTGGTTTCCCTGTTTACATTTCCTATACTGAGTACTTTACATTTGTCAATGTTGAATTTCATCTGCCATTTTTCAGACCATTCGAAAAATTTGTTTAGATCCTCCTGTAGTTTTGCCGAGTCCTCGTCAGATTTGATAACACGTCCTATTTTAGTATCATCAGCAAATTTACTTATGTTGCTGTCTATGCCGATATCTATGTCGTTTATGTATATAATAAACAATAATGGTCCAAGTACTGAGCCTTGGGGAACTCCACTTGTGACGTTGCTCCAATGGGACTTAGTGCCGTTAATGCTCACTCGCTGTTTCCTGTCCTGTAACCACGCCCTAATCCATTTAAGGATGTCACCTTTGATGCCATGAGCTTCTACCTTTCTAATTAGTCTTTCGTGGGGTACTCTGTCGAAGGCTTTGCTAAAGTCGAGATATACCACATCATAATTGTGCCCCTCGTCCACTGATTCGAAAACTGATGAAAAGAATGTTAATAGATTAGTTAGGCAAGAACGTCCGCTTGTGAAGCCATGCTGGGAATCATTGATCAATCTGTGCTTCTCCAGGTGAATTCGAATAGAGTTTGAAATGATTGCTTCCAGTAATTTGCCTACTATTGATGTTAGACTGATTGGGCGGTAGTTAGAGGATAGTGATCTATCCCCCTTCTTGAAGATCGGTATTACATTCGCTATCCTCTAGGATTCTGGTACTACACCTGTTTTTAAGGACATGTTAAACAACTTTGCTAAGGGCATACTAAGCTCTTCCTTACATTCCTTTAATACTCTGGCAAATATCTCATCGGGACCAGGTGACTTATTAGGCTTTAGTTTGTCTATTTGCTTACTAGCATCGTTACTAGTCACTACTATCTCACTTAATTTGTTTTCTTCACTATCTCTGAATAGAGTCGGTGCCTCGGGTATCATGTTTAAATTTTCGCTGGTGAAAACTGTTGAAAAATATTTATTCAAATTATTGCTCATTTCTCCGTCGTTATCAGTGAGCTCGCCGGAGTCTGACCGTATTGGTCCAATTTTTTCTCGTGTTTTAGTTTGGTACATTTGGTAGAATCCTTTGGGGTTCGTCTTTGCCTCCCTTGCTATCCTTACCTTATTATTCCTCTTTGCTTTCCTTATCTCGGTTTTAACCCTACTCGCCAATACCCTATAATAGTCCCGGAGGTGAATTTCGCCACGATTTATCCTTCCACCTATAGCCTTCCTTTGGCCAATGAGGTTCTTTAAATAATTATTTATCCATTTAGGGTCATTGTTGTTTGATCTGAGTTTTTTGTATGGTATGTTCTGCCTTTGTGCATTAAGTAACTCACTATTTAAATTGTCGTGGAACTCGGCAATCTCAGATCTCGTTATCAGGTCGGTGTCATCTGTCAGGTTCACGGCCAAGCGCGACACCCCCTCTCTCAGCTGCCTCTTTAAACTGTCAAAGTTTGCCCTTCTGAAATCTGGTACTTTAGTGGAATTTTCCTTACGTCTGCCCTGAAAATCTAACTGGAATCGAATTTCTTTGTGATCGCTGTTTGCAAGTTCGTTCCCTACCTCGACATTGCTAATGAGGTTTTCTCTGTTTGACAAAACTAAATCCAATATATTATTACCCCGTGTGGGTTCGGTTATATGTTGACTTAGGAAACAGTCCTGGATCGTCTCGAGAAAATCCTCTGATTCTGAGTTTCCCGTAAGGTCGGTCCAATCTATTTGGCCAAGGTTAAAGTCGCCTACTATACAGACTTTGTTGTGTATGGAAGCCCTGCGCATTTCATCCCAGATAAGTCGCTCATTGACTCTGTCAAGATTGGGGGGTCTATATATTACTCCTGTGATTAATTTTTCCCGACCGTCGCTTAATTCTATCCAAATTGTTTCTGTATTCCTCTCAGTTTTTATTTCCTTATTTATTTCACACTTCAGATTATCCCTAACATAGATTGCTACTCCGCCTCCTTTCCTGGTCTGCCTATCGGTATGGAACAGTTTGTAACCCGCAATTTGGTATTCGACTGGTAATTCACGTGTGTCTAGGTTGATCCATGTTTCAGTGAATGCAATTATATCGATTTCTTCGGGACATACCAAGGCCCTAATATCATCCATTTTGTTTCTCATACTTCTACTGTTCGCGTAATATACATTTAAGTTAGTCGTGTTCTGAGTCCTTCCCTTACCGCGTTTAGTTTTAAACTCCCTGTCTAATTTAGTTATGTCATCATTCCTAACACTATTTCCCTGTAATCTTTCGCCTTGTTTACCCGCTCCCACTGCAGTCTCCTCCACCCCCGTGCCCCTATGTTCTCTTAGCAGTTTAAAGACTTCGATATCTTTTGAACTGCCCCCTCTAGAGCCCCAGCCAGGGTTGCTACTCCATCCCTAGACAGGTGCACCCCGTCCCTAGCATAAAGGTCCCTTCTGCCATAGAAGTTGTCCCAGTTGTCAATGAATGGGACTGATATTGACTTGCAATATCTGTCAAGACGGTCGTTAACACCAACTGCCCTTGGTGGTGTCCTTTCTGTGTCTTCTTACGACAACATTTGTCATAATGGCCCACACGACCACAAAGTCTGCACTGAACTTTGCTAGCAGGGCACTTGACTGTGTAAGCCCAGTGACCCTGGCGGTCGCAACTTCTGCACACGCTTTGAGCAGCTGGGCATTGGGAGGCATTATGCTGTCTCACGCAGCTGTTACACAAAGCTGCTGCTGAAGGTGTAGCTGAAGGGTGAGGGGTGGGGTTACCTTGCTGCTTCTTACCCCTTCTGTAGGAAGACACCGCCCTCACCTGGTCAGGTTGTGAACGTAAAGCTGAAGTTGCACACCTGGCAGCCTCGTACACTCGACACTTTGTAACAACATCTTGAAGGGAGGAAGTGGGGTCAAGTGAAATGAGACGCTGAACTAGCTCTTCATCTCGAATACCCGTTAAAATGATTGTCTTGAGTTGTGTCTCTTCACAAACTTGAGAATTTCCAGGACAAACATCAACTTCCTCTGAACATCTTTTCAGTCTTACAAAAAATGCATCAAAAGATTCTCCATCAAGCTGCTTACATTGGAGGAGTTCTCTTCTTCTAAGTGCTTCGTTGCGCTGTTCCTTAACATGTTCCTGTAACTTGTCAAGCACGGCCTCTACAGTCAGAGTTGTCGTAGGAGGCACTTGAAGTGTGTGCTCGAGAGTACGTTGTGTTTCTAAGGACAGGCACATACGAAGCTGTATCATCTGTTTAGGCTGTGGTAAACTTGACAGGTCAACCATTGTTGCATAGTCTTACCAACGTCGACGCCATTCCCAATATCTGATAAGAAGCATCAGACTTCAGAGAGGGAGGCTTTTGTGCTGCAGCCTTTTGAGAAATTGTTGAACCGACTCTGGGAGATGAGGTACCAGTACCTCTAGTCGTATCAGCATTAGTAGTAGCAGAAGAATCTTGTGGAGTAGATCGTTGTGGGGAGGCTAACAGGGAAATCAAGACTTCAAATCTGGCTTGATCCTCTCTTCTTCTCAGGTCATCCTCACTTCTACGTATATCTTCTAGTTCTCTGCGTCTTTGTTCATCTTCGTGGCGTCGTCTTTCAGACTCTCTGTACCGAATTTCTTCCTCTTCTCTCCTTGCAACATAGTCCTGGCGTCGAAAAGTTTCCATCCACTTAATCAGTTGAAGGAGATCTGTGGACGCAGGCACCGCAGGAGAGCTTGCTCGTGACGAACGAGGAGATTCTGTGGGTGATTGGGCGTTGTCACTGTGGGGAGCGTGGGGCCTGAGTGTGGGTGGGGAGAGGTCTCCCAAACTTAAACTCATTACCCCATCGTCCAGGGTATCTTTTTGATCCCTGTGAGACATGCCGACAGCTTCTGTACTCTGTCTGTGCAAGAGACCGGGTCAGCCCCTCGTAATCTATGCACAGAATTACAGAAGTCTAAAGTAATACACAAGAATTTAATATAAAGTGGGCCTGTGGGTGCGTGTGTGTGTGTATGGCTTGTTGCCGGGAGGCTCGGCGCAAGAACAGAAGTTGAGTCACTGCTCGCTGCTCGGTCACCCAATGACCGTAGGCGGGAGGGGACGTACTGTTGGGCCACTCCCTCAGTCATCTGACTGCAGTTTGCACAGACAATTCTGATTAAAATACACAACACAGAACACTTCATTTCACAGCACAGCACTGTACACAGCAAAGCACTTCACAACACTGTAAGTCCTGAGGCTTGTAGTCTGGCTGTAAATCCTTGGTGAAGCTGAAGACGAGACGCCATTAACACAGTCTGGCGGGAGAGCTGAATTCACTCTTAATCTTACTGAGAAATCTCACTGCGCCATCTATGTTTGTCTTTGATACCCCCAAAATGTTCTACACTATTGAGGGTATACATAAACACTTGTTATCTTGAAAATAGGTTCGTATTCTCGTACGGGAGATATACAGAGGAACTAATAAGACAGCGGACTTCCACGCCATAAGGACGAGCGACCTCAACTCTCTGTGTCACTCCGCGCTGGCATGTACAGATGCCAGCATTCACAAGCTGAATACATAATATGTAAATATGATAATTCACATACATAACATGGTGCATAATAAATGGAAATATTACATAGGATTAATACATGTTCTGTAATACTTTACTATACATAATTAATAGAGTAATATAAGAATACACAGCTTAAGGAACTACTTCGTGTCCATATTATACAATAATCTAGACTATTAAAGAATTGTTCTGCTTTCCCAGTGAGCTAATTCTGAATTAGCCAAATCCACTCATCCTTGGGCTACTTATAGAGGAGAGCTGTACGCTCAATCAAACGCATTGAAGACTCAGGATCTGAGTCATCAAAATTAGGTACCAAATTTACATTACGGGACCAAACAAAGTGACTGAGTTTCTCTGTTAACTTGGTTTTGGAGTTCAATTACTCCCAATTCAAGTTCTATCTCCTTTCTCTTTCAATGATCTCCTCAAACTTCTTTTCTCTTTCTATTAGCTCCTCAAACGTCTCTCGTTTAAATAACAATTTCTCTCTCTCAAGGTCAACTAAGGTTTGAGCTTCCACACGCACTTTCTCCGCTGTCTCAAGTTGAAAAGGAAAACCTACCACATTTTATTTTGAGTCCCCAGGACTAGTAATGAGTCTAACAGCTTCTTCAGGAAGAAACTTACTTGAGATTATCCTTGGACAACTTCTTTTAATCTGTCTTTACGGAAGCTTGTGGAGACTGAAATTTCAAAATAATCAAACATAGTTTTCCAGTCTGATTTCCTAGGGTCTGCACCTTCGAGTTTGTCAACAGTAGAATTAGCTATGAAATCAGCAATATCGATTCTAATCATGATTATTGATGAAGTAATTTCCAAACTTTAAAACATCTTAAGGCCCGTCCACACGATCGAGCAGTGCCCGGTGGGCACACGCTAAATGCCAGTTATCGGGCAAAATTGGCGGGCAAACCAGCAGAGTGCCCGTGCCCGTTGTTGAGCGAAATCATGGTCGGCCTGCCTGGTGGTTTGCTGCCAGATATGGAGAGACGACTTTTAGTACTGCAAATGTGATACGTGTATGTTCCCAGCTCGATCCAGATGTCCAGTGTATAATCAAATAAGCTTATGCAATGTTCATTATTGGCGTGACAATAAACGGGAGATTGTTTATGTATTATGTAATGAGGACATTCGTGTGTGTTCTTCGTACCTGCCGCTCTCCTCACTCTACAGTAGTCCCATAATTTCCTGTCTATGCATATCATAATTTTAACATTATTCAATGAATTTTTATGTACCACAAATCTCACCTGCAAATAATCTTCCTTGAGTACTTCATACATGGTTTGACAAGTTGCAGGTATTATGAGAGACAAACTTTGTTTTGATATCATCGTTCTATACTGAAGTGACGTGTAGGTGCACCCAGTTGAAAGATATATGAGCGTTGCCTCCAGACGAGCCTCTGCAGATATACTCTCCCTCATAATGGTATCCTGTTTTTTTATATAAGGTTCCACTTTCGCTCGAAGTTTGTAAAAGATGTTGGGGTCCATTCTCACGTAATTGGTGAAGTCTTGCTCATGTCCATGTTGCAGTTCACGTAAAAGCGTGGCAAGACTTTCCAATACTTTTCTTCGACCTAACCACTCTTTGCACCTTTCCCTTTTCTGCATTTGGTTCTTCTCTTTGCACAGAGCAGCAATTATTATAGTACACAACTCTATGCTCTTCACTTTAACTGTCCGGCGATTATTCCTGCGACACACCATGGTGATCTTACCGCACCCGCCACTGTCGACCACCTACTAGCTACTGGCGTCCGACTATAACTACCGCCAACCACCCCCGTGTGTACAACAACACACAGGCTTTGCCCGATAATCAGGCAAAGCCCGCCCGGCACTGCTCGAGCGTGTGGACGGGGCTTTAGTCTTTTTGGAATAAGAGGAATTCCCTTTTAAACCGCTTGCATATTTTAACTCACATGAAGAGGCTGGTCATCAATCATCCTGGCATTTTATATAAAGTACACCAATAGTGAAAGATAGGATTGTAGACCCTTGTGAAAATTTTAGGGATGCTAGGGCCCTTCGTCCACTATCGTAAGGGAAATATGTGTAAAAAGGCACTCAGTAAGTAATTCTTACCCAAATTAATACTGCTTAGAGGAAGAGAAGTGTAACAAAAGTTACAAGTCTACTCAGAGAAACGCCCTGCTCAAAACTCAAAGTAAAAGTCCTAATTACCCACAGATTTCAGCCGCCCTCTACTCTTGGTAATAAACCCCGACTCGTTTATTACAAAAGAGAAATGTCAATAAACCCAAGCTTACGCTGTTTGGTGAAATAATTTCACAGGTTCAAGCATTCCGTATCCCTTACCATTATTGTGATTAATGTCCAATTTAAGCATTAAAAAGTATGAAGAATTAGTTTTAACCAAAATTACACTAAAATTCGCATTAAGAGCACTCAACGTCCGAGCCTACATGTAAGGCGTCCACTCTCGTTATTGACAGTTTTGACAAACTAAGGTGGAAGAAATGGCTCTTTACGTAAGCATTCGTGGGTACAAGCACATATGAATTAGTTTTCTTGGATCTTATTAATGTTACAAGTATTACCATGTTATAAATATGAACTCTTATTACTTAACACACTACAACTGCAAAAGTGATTTATCAACTTTAATGACTTTCCAAATCACTAACTACCTCCGAATCCAAATACATTTACAACCATATTAAGTCAATGCACTGTAAGCAATGAGAAGAGTGTTAGTAGATAAATATAACTTAGAATAACAAAACACCCAGAAATATTACATAATACCCACTAAGGACTTTCCTGTACTGTTGTCATGAAACATCAAGTTTTCTTTCAAAGTTGAAACAGTAATACAGAAGTAATTAATATGAAACAAAGTGAAACTCAATACAAACAGTAAGTGAACAATCAGCTCCTATGACAGGCAACCCATATGTTACGGAAAACTGAGCAACTAAGAAGGCAAATGTCTAAGTTTCTTTACTTTAACGTTTACTTTAATTCTAATCCCAAAATTTAAATGATTTCTTTACCTGTGTGTGTCTAGGAGCTTTTTGATAGAATTATTTAGTTATAATACCTTGTAATACTTAAGCCCAATTACTTAACAAATGACAATCTGTTTGTATAGTGAACTTTTGTAGTTATAAATTTCACTGTAGGTTTAGATATTATAGCATTACTTGGCTTAATTGAATATTTGGCACCACACTCATGGTTGATATGACAACACCCAACCCAGCATAAATAATAGGACTTGAAAAAATATGCAAGTGATTTTTATATACTATTCGTAAAACAAAATTAACACAAAACACATATACAAAGGTGAAAAATACTGTACTCAGTTGTACTAATACACGTTACAAACAGCTGGCCAGTAGATCCCGCTGTGCACAGGCAGAGTGTAGGTAGCAGTCGCTCAACTTCACGACAGAGTAGGTAGGTAGAACCAGTCGCCGAGGTGGGAGAGCAGTGTGAAGTAAGCCGTGTAGATAAAGGTGACAATGCAGTGTATATACAGTACATGGAAGTTTGACCCTTCTATATTACACTAGGCTCTCACTTGTTTATATAAATCACAAAGGTTTCAATTACAATTTCACCACTTCCCAAGTGAAATTATATCATTATATTCGTAAACATAATAATGTATTAAACTTAGTTGATACATAACCTTGTTTCCAAGTTGTATCATACAATGTTCTTCCTCTTAGATGTTCAGAAATAAACTTGAGAACCTCTTTCGGGCAAATGCACGGCTATAACATCAAATTGCTACAAGCTTAAACCAGGACAAGCTTAAAGAGTTACAAGCTTAAACTGCGACACATTAAAACCCCATCTCTTGGGGTATTTCTAATACATATATAAAAACAAAATATTTCAGAGTCAGACTTTGCACGTCTGCCCTGTTAGAACTTGATCATAAATAAGCTGTCTTAACCCATCTGTTCCTATCTCTATCTCGCGGTCGTTTGCTGTTTACAATACAAGCACACATATTTGTAAAATTAAGTTTTAAGAACATAAGAACATAAGAATGGAGGAAACTGCAGCGGGCCTATTGGCCCATACTGGGCAGTCCCATTTACACCCAACCCCTATTGCTCATATAAGCATCCAACCTATGTTTGAAGCTGTAACGGGCCGAGTTTTCTCTTTTCAATAATTTACCATCCAGCTATTCTTTTCTGTTAGTAGTCTATTTATCCATACTTATATGCTCTGTGTAGTACTCTTTCCAATGAGTACTCTGTTTTATATACTTATCCTTCTTCAACTCTTTACATATATATTTATTCTTATATATTCTTACTTATATTCTTATATGTTCATTATCTCTATACCTTATATTCTTATATAAGTAACTCTTATGCTTCTCTACTGTTTTCCAAGTCAATGTGCTGTAACGGGCCGAGTTTTCTCTTTTCAATAATTTACCATCCAGCTACTGTTTTCTGTTAGTATTCTATTTACTCATATACTTATTTGTTCTGTGTAGTATTCTTTCCAATGAGTACTCTGTTTTATATACTTATCCTTCTTCAACTCTTTACATACATATATATATACATATACATTTATCCATATATATTCTTACTTATATTCTTATATATGTAACTCTTATGCTTCTCTACTGTTTTCCAAGTCAATGTTCTTCCTTTTCATTTCTTTTCATATAGATTATATTCTCAGTTTCAATGTTCTTACCTTTCTGAAGTATACTTTGCTTTATGTCTATTCTTATACATGGGTTAGTCTGGGGAACCATGTTATTCTTAGTACAACACTTTTTATACTTACAAAGGGTAGCTGCCACCACCCAGACTTTTCATTATATAACAGAACTCATGGAAGGGTTTTGGGTAGTGTGGTAGATGTATAGGCACGTGAGTAAGTATTATTTTCTGGGAACCAATGTTTAGAAGGAGTAGAGTGGTGATACTCAGATTACTAATTCAATGTTTATTAACACAGTGAGTGGAGAAGATGCATCTTAGATTCACTCAGGCTAAACAGAACCGAAATTAACTTATTAAGTCATCAAACACTTCAAGAACTTATTACCTCATTAAACACCTCCAAATACTCATTACTTTATTGGACACTGTTGTAGTATTTCTGTGACAAGTAAGATTTAGAAATGCTTACACACTGCCAATAACCCTGGACCCGCAGGTCTTACTTTAACAAGGAACAAATTACCTTCTCAATTCGTGGTTAGAACCTCATACTCTCAAGTTATTATTTCATGGGTACTACAGATGAATACATAACACACTGGGCAATTCCACAATTAGTACCATACCATAATTCTTATCACTTCACAAGGAACCACCTGGTACCTTGAACTCTCATTCAGGGGTTCAATACTTAACCTGGGATGACTATATTTCTGCTAGTCATCCCTAAGCATGGATATTAATACGGCTCCATACATATAACCAAGAACAGTAGGTAGACCATGATCATATGACGGAGTCAGTGGGCCAGAGTTGTTTACAGGCTCGTTCGCTAGCTCGGAGCGCCTGGCCCGGGTAACTGTGAGGAATGCCTCAGGGTATATATCCCCAGTGTCTCCATAACAAATGAAGATCGCTGTCAGGGGGTCGGTTGTAGACCGACACACGCCAAGGGAGCTGCCGCCTAAGTTGCAGGAAAAGGATTTCCCAGTTTAATCCTGTCGAATTAACGGCATCGTCCAACTCGGCTACCGACCCACGGTAGCCGATGAGTATTCAGCTCAACACACTGGCCTGAAGATACGTTGAGGAAGAGTCACGAATGCGTCAATAATTAACTTCAACTATACAAAACATACGTCTGGCAACAGTCCAGCCGATATCTAAATCTCTACGTTTCTCGACTTAATTGGCACAGAAGGCACTATGTCAAAACATGAACACTGATATTCACAAAATTGACTAAGTTAAACTGAATTACTAGGCGGCGGGGAACACACATAACCATACCTGGAGATACGTTGAGGAAGAGTCACGAATGCGTGATTCTCCCTCGTGTAGAGGTATATACGTGCACCTGCTGGGCAGCTTGGGCCTCCATATTCATGCCAGAAAGGTCAATCTTACCAACAACATACCTTCTCTACCATTTTGGATCACCGTATACTTAATTATGAACTCCGGTGTTCCTGATCAGGGTAATTTCTTATGTCTATTCATATAATCTAATCGGAGGTTGAGCTTGCCAGGAAAAGGTGGAATATACACGTTGATAACATCAATTCTGCAAACTCAGGCCTGAGGCGAACAAGGAGCTATTCACAGGGAGACGTTAGATCTTGGAGATTATACCAGTTGACAGAATAATTCAGGAAATTAATGACTTTCTTAAATAGACAACTGACTCTAACTAAACTACAAACATCAGATTCTCTGATGTCGGGGCGACAAAATAACATAACTTCAGTAGCGAACAGAAACTCATGGGTATTCTTAGGGAACGAAACCGATGGGTATCGTTTGTCCTGGCAGACTCAACACTCACTTACTTGACACGTCTTATTAACAATAAGGACAGTTGAAGCGTTCAACACCACTCACAATAGATCTTGAATGTTTCAACTGTAAACAGACATATCTAAGCTGACTCAAAACCAGGGTGTTCTCTCTCTCACATTCAAATTCATTATATAGAGAGGTTGGTTTCAGTAAGTCAGAGAAAATGGGATAACGGAGGACTGAGGCGTCTTGAAGTGACGAGAAAACGGACTCCTCAGATGGAGGACTCAAAATAAAAGCAGAGGTACATGTTTTGTGGGCTATTGAGCGTAATATGAATCATTTGATTTTGGCGTTAACTGAAGTGTACGACCGTGGTCGTTACAAAGCTATCCAGCGTATTCGAGTTAATGATGATATATGGTAACTTGTTCCAGTCGTCCACCACTCTATTTCCAAACCAATGTTTACCTATTTTAGTCAAGTTATGTTAAATATTTCATTACATTTCTTCACTTACTCGGTTTCAACACCTTATTTAAATGTCTACAATCCTTAAAACTTTTCCTAATTCTGTTACCATTTCAATGATCATATATTCGAATACTCCAAGTCATCATGTGTTTTTTATTAACTGAAATTCAGATAGACCTGTCCACTATGCAAGTACAGTCGGAAACCATATTTTCTAGCCCACCTGGGTCAGTGCTGGAGGTTAGTACAGTGTCCTTTCTGGACAGCGGCCTATTCTAACTATCAAAAGGCAACACAAGCACGAACACACACAGTCATAGCACAGTTGTATAGATGATATTTTGTGTGAATATTGTACATGTCATTTTATACTCTGCATTATCTTCATTATATATGAACACGAAGAAAAATTACCATAGGTTGTAGTTACGAAAGTATGAATGGAAATAAACACTTCCAAACCACCAAGTGAATCGTGTTTAATTTAACTACATATTTCAAAAACCTTAAATTACATGTGAATCAGCCACTCCTCATTTGACACACTTATAGTGTAACACTTTGACCATCCCACCTCCAATGCTCTGTTTGTTCATCTGAGGGATAATAAGCATTGCATTGACTGGGATAATGCCTCCTCAATATTACCTTGTAATTCAATTGACAGTAGGAACATTATAGAATCCAGTCTCATTAAACATAACGAAGCAGTTAACATGAATTTGAGTAATGGCATATACAAACTGGACAATTTTGTAATTAAGAAGATTTGTAACCAGGTGAGAAGTTTGGGTCACCTTACCATCTGACCTGACTACCGAACGTTGGGGTGCTTTTTAAAGATTAGTAGGGTCATTACCTAATACCTGACCATTGTGGACCTGATCTCACCCTCCTCTGTATATATACACCTTGTTTTGTAATTCTCCTTAGTCTGCACTCACGCCTGAAGATGTGAATTACACGAAAGCGCTTGGGAACTTCGTGTTTTCTTCTTTCCTTGTGGTTATCAGCATATACATAGATCACGCTACTGACACCACATACGAGGCACGGGCAGTTTCCCAATGAGGTTCACGGTGTAATGGTCATGATAAGAGCTAACCTGAAAACCTTAAGGATTCATATTACGCTCAAACGTCCACAAAACCCTCTTGAGTCCCCCAGTGGAAACGTACTCCGTTTTCTCGGTTCCTTGGTGACGTCACCGATAAGCCGCCTTTGTCTCTGCGAGCAGACGCTGTATGCGGGGACCTGTTGCCATCCAACACTTTGTAATCAATTTAATTTTGCTTTCGATAGCTGAGTCAGAGCATTGTTAGTTGAGATAATAATAGAGAATGAAAATGAGTCCATAGTCTCAGTTTCAACGTCAGAGTGTACAGTAAATTAATTCACCATAATAGGAGTAGCTGGGCTCCCTGGCCTGTTTTGAGTGAGGGCGCAGCGGGCATTTCAACCGTTAGTAAGTGCCCGTCCCTTCATCCATACAGGTATGCTGCTATTCCACTCTGTGCTGTAATTTGCCCTTCTTTAAGTGATTTGACCCAATTAATAGTTGCTTGTGCAAGTGTTACAGTAACGTAGTTGATATGCTCTGAGTAAAGTCATATTTACGTCTTTAACGTCCCCGGAAATGTGATGTTGTTGTCACCGGTTAGTAAGTGCCCGTCCCTTCATCCATACAGGTCCCTAACGCAGCCTAGGCCGTGTCTGTAGGGTGGATGTTGCATCCACAATGTCTGGGGAGATGTCCGAGGTCCAGTAGGATCTTTTACCTTCGTGAGACCCGGCCGTCAGACACTCCAGACTACCTATAGCCCCCATAACTGGCTCGTCTGTCCTTAACGCTCGGCCCACGAGGTGACGCCAGGTCACCAAGCCACCCACCACTACCAGCCCCCATCATTGGTGGATAAGTGTCTAACTCAGTAGGGTTATTTGTGTGGTGGAATTACTCCACTGGGATCTCCAGAGTCGTTGGAAAGTACTCCATGGTGGCTGGACCCCATGGCTGTTGCTTGAGTATCACACCTGACGACTGAGTATTGTAGTGGCAGTTGCCCTAGTATTTTATGGTGCTAAGTGATTATAATAGGTGTGTGTTGAGTATGTCCACCCAGTAGGGTTGGAAGAGTTATTATGTCCACCCAGTAATGGTGTGAGTATGTGGAGCCTGAGGGCCTAGTACTAGATTCCGTCTGTTAGTACAAATATTTCTTTCTTTTAATATCATATTCATGTTAAATAAACTTTGTATTTGTATAATTGTGTCTATTAATTACCTACAGTATTTACCGTTATTTCTTCCCTATTGCTCGATGCTATCATTACACCTACCCACGAACCTCCTATCGTCACGCTACCAATGATGATAAGTAAAAGAGTAAAAGGAATTGTTACTGGCACACAGAGGCCCTCATAAATGGTGGCAGCTATGGTGATGTAATGAACATAGTATCGAGTTGGGAGGAATGACTGTGATACTGTAGTTTTTAACTGAGTGATAACCATTTCTCTGTACGGGTATTTAATAACCATTCCACTGTAATTAATGAGTATTTCAGATTGCTAATGATTTTGTTCCATATTTTTCCGAGGTACAGCTTTTGTGGTGGTTTGCAGAGAAAGTGAAATAAGTTCAAAGAAATACCTTGGAGTTAGGTTAGAAAAAAGTCTTGTTTAAAGTAAATGATACCTGCAACAATAACTTGAGTGTAGAGTGTGAATAAGGTTCATTAATGTTGGAAGAATTTTGATGTGTAATAGTCTGCCAAAAAATTTTTTTCCGTTGTTAACTCAGTATTACTTACAGACAGTGAATACATGTTTGGGCCGTGGCATTAGTTGTGAAATGTTCCATCGTGGGAGTGCCCAGTGTTTTAATTCTGAGTGCTAACAGAAGCATTGCACTATATGCAAAGGTTAAGTGGATGCTAATTCTGTACTTGTCATATTCTTTAGTTATGTGTTAGGTAGGATATTTATTCCATTTACTTAATATCTCAGGGCATTTTACAGTTCCTCATTAATATTTCTATGTATACGCTATAATTTTAAAGTTTATTTTAATCAGGTGCTAACGGTTCATTATTTGGTGAAACGTATGTTAGGTGAACTCTAATGCCAGTATACTTTCAGAATACAGTATTATATATGTGAGGACCTTATGGTGATACGGTATATGGAAAGTGTTATACAGGTGTATGGACCCAGAATTGTGAGTACAGAAATTCGTGAAGTGTTCACGCAGTGTTGCACCATACTGAATTTGTGAATGGCAAAGTGTCTCAGTGAAGTTTTCATGCCATAATATTATCTTTTGGGAGATTAATAATCTGAACAGTATTTGGAATAGTTGATGCATGGAATGTTTAGTGGTATTGCAGAAAATTTGTACCAGTCCTTGGGTCTTAAGTGAGAACTGTGCATGTACCGTATTTAAAGTGGGTTATTGTAGTGATTTGTTGTAATACAATGGCAGATGCTAACGCAAATAAGGGGACCATGACGGCCAAAGCCGCTGTTGATTCAGCAACAGAAATGCAAGCTCTTCGGGCTAAACTCGCTGAGTCTATGGATACGGGGCCGGATACTCAAAAACATTTATGGGACTGTATGTCTTTGTTTACCCCGTAACTGGACTTACAGTCTCAGATCGGTATACTCAAAACACAGATGGTATACTCAAAACCAATATTTGACATCGAACAACGTAAGTTAACGCAAGTAACTTACACCAGCTCCCGAGGTCGTGTAACACTCTCAACCCGGATGTAGTAGTGACTAATTCCCGATTATATAGAAAATAATAATAATATATGTTGTAATAATGCTTGTTAGACTTGTTTTATCATAGAATAATGAAGAAAATGTTTTGTACATCAACATACTGAAATATAATATTTCACTTCGTCTTTTTCGTAACTTTTTTGTTGTATAATAAGCTGCTTGAGTGTTTGTATTTGTCGCAGTTTGGAAGAGACGCATCTTTTGTCTTCTTACACATTATAAAGTATTTCTTACCAAAATAGAAGGTTTGTATTGTTCACACTTAGGGTAAAAATATGTTTTATGACTGAGTAAACTTGCAGATAGAACTTATTAATGTTGTATAGCCGTAAATATCCCTCAGTAATGAAAGCCAAATATGAGGTCAAGTGAACATTCCTGCCAAGACTTCGCCTTGTTTTTCTAATATTCAACCAATAGCCTTAGCCTATTTTCTTATGTGTATGGCTTATGATAACATGAAAGGCTATAAATTTCCATAGGCTAGCGAAAATTAAATGGTATTAGGTGAAAAAAATGGATTGCAATTAACTTGATTAATAGGTGCCTATATAACTGCTTTTTCAGTCTTAGGCAAATAAATGTTTAAACATGGGGCCTACTTAATTTAGTTAGAACATGAGGATTATTTAAATAAGAAATTATACTAATAGGGTATAGGTTAGATAGGTTTAGTTATGTTATGTTATGGTATGTTAGGTTAGAGAATGTGTACATGGTTTTTGGTGAGCGTCAGGCCGTCAGTGAGACACTTTGTGTAGCAGCTACCTTAGGCCTAGTTCCAGACTTTTCTTGAACAGTATCATAGGTAGAGTATTAATTTAAGAAAATTTACGGCTAATCCGATATATTTTCAGGTTTTAAATAGTTGTTTTTTGTATGAACTTGAAGACAATTCAGACCAAATGTTCCCAACATTGAAAGGAAAACACTAGGGTCTAGGCTAAATGAGTAATTTAAGAGAAGTGATTTGTCATTTAGGTTAGGCAAGGCTATACTATCATTAACCAATTTATTTGAGTTTGCCCAGAATAAGGCTATCTTAGTATAGCTTATGTGTCTTGTCACAGGCCAACATTATGCAAGGGATTATTTACCTAAATTCTAGTGGGGTAAAACACCAAATACTGTGAGATCTCTGTTAGCCGGAACAATTGGTGAAGAGCACTACCGTGAATGAATGAGTGTTTTCCCGTTAACGAGACAGTTATCACAAATCAAGAAAATATCCCTCATCCCCAGAATGTTTATGGTAATGGAAAAATTTTCTCGGTAGTTCCTGCAATTGCCCATTACATCATCTCTCGAACCCGGAAATATATCCCCCATCTCCGGAATTTTCTCGGTTATCTGGGAAACTTTCCTCATAGTTTTCAGGAAAATGTGCCTCTCTGAAAGTCATTTACCTAAGCCGTAAGTTTCCTGCAAAATCATGCTTTGGGAATTAATTTTAGATAAAATTTCAATTACGGCTTTCAGAAAGTTCCGGGTTTCAAGGATTCCGGCTAACGGAGAAGGCTGCTGTTCCTACCAGAAATCAGTTTCAAATGCGAGTATGTGACAGACTTTGAGGCAAGAGGATGTCTTTTAAATGCTTTTAACACCCTTATTTACTTGAATAATGAACAATTTTTTTCAATTTTAAATGAATACAGAGATTTTAACGCGTTGTGCATTTTTCAGTATTTTACCCCTAAGAGCCAGGCAAAACCTTAAGGCTGTAATTTTTGTTTTTCACAGGCATAACCCTTCAATTCTAGGCCTAATGATAAAACTTTGAATTAGTTAGTATCAACATAAAAACAATACTGTAACAAACTTCTAAACCATTGCATAATTTTTTGTCCTGCAGATTGATCCAGTAACACTTGGACCTCATTTTCCAGTTACCCTGCAATGGATCTTGTTGTAGCTTATCTGCATGATCGAGCTTTACGACGTGAACGAAGGTATCGGGACCCTTTGGATCCCAAAAATATAAGCGATGAAAATCTAATTAGATATAGGTTTCCTCGATGTGAAATTCTAAGACTGTGTTAAGATTTAGATCCATTTTTAAGGCATAGAACGAGAAGATCTCATGCTGTTCCCATACACACGCAAGTGTTAGTTGCCTTAAGATTTTATGCCAATGGAACCTTTCATCATGTACTTAGTGATACAGCTGAAGCTGTAGCAGGGACAGGCCAAGCAGTCCGAGCCAATGTAGTCCGTAATTGGTTTACTTGATGAATTAAAATCAAATATCAATTCACCAACACAATTTTCCTCTATGTTTAAATAGTACTTTTTAGTGCAGTATACAGAGGTAATGCGAATAAAGCGTACATTGATTTAACTTTTATTTTCAATATTCTGTACATAAATAAATAAACTTCTTTATAGAAATTAAATGGCTTTCTTTTACCTTAATAATATATGTACCATATCCTTGAGCAAATTTGATTCCAATACAGTATACTTTTAATACTACTAAATACCAAAGGCACTACAGTTTGTGAAACAAAAAATCCCTTATATAAAACATATTTGAGAAATTGAAACAATAAAAAAATATTGCTACTGTTTGCATCTTAAACTACCGTACACAATTTGACATGGGTCACCACATCGTTGTGAAATAATAATACAACTACTGTTATTTGTTGCCATTTTTTAGATTTAAGAATGGATTACAGTATAATTTTCATATGTCTAGAATTACCTGCATCAATACCCGTAAATAAAAAGAAACTTATAACCCAATACTGTACTACTACAAGTAATAAAGAAAAATAGAATACAGTACTCTTTGCTTGTTAAGCTATAAAATGTAACATGAGACAGCACATCCTTATGAAAGAACCAATGCAACAACTTGCGCTTTGGAGACTAATGTGTGTTAAATAGCAGCGATTACAGTAGGCTGTTGGTGAATTTGCACCATTATTTCTGTTTCAACCTACTTGAATCATACTTCGCAAACTACAAACTAATAAATAAAACTCGTTGAACTGGAAATTGACTACGTCTTACAAAATAAAGGAACCTTTAAAAAATGAAAATAAGTACATGAGCCTCTTTTCAAACATATAATTTTGAGTGTGGTAGGAACTTTTACCCAAAACCTGGGTAAACATTACCCGTAGTAGCACTGCAACCCATGTTATTAGTTGACAAATGTGTGTCTTTCACTTAACTTCGTGATATTAATGAACTTATGGAGAGCTAAATATTCCTGTTACATTTTCATGACTAGTAAAGGCTGCAAGTGAAAGTTACACAATTTTTTAACATGCGGTCTTCCTTCATAACAATCACTCAAAGGAAAATTTATAATAAGTGTTTGATGACTTTTCAACTACGCTATTATCACATTTACCAAAAGTAAAGGACTTACCTAAGTAAACAACTACATATACACAGACCATAAACACAGCATCATTGGATAGGATTTTTCGACTGCATAACTTTTGCAATGCATAGCATTGCAGATGCAATGCACTCTGTGTGAGCTACAAGCTGTAAAAAACTGTCCCTCATTTGTGTTTGAACACGAAGCATCTCTCGAAGAAGATCTTCATCTTTTCGGGCAGAAGAGGTTCGTGGCCTCCTGCCACTACTGTTCGTACTTGGCATTGGAGATGAATCCATTTCTTCAGTGTAATCACCAGTTACAGTTGACCTAACAGCTGTGGCAGAAGGGGTACTAGACCTACTTCGCTGTTCCTTGGTAGCAGCAATAGGTTGACGAGTATTGCTTGAACTACATGTTTCTACCTCATATGTTCCGGATGATGAAAATCCAGGAATGTTTGTAGGTGCTGAAATTTCAGGTTCTAAATGCACAATGGGTACTGTGATATCATGTTCCTGTATATCCTCATTCAGAATGAGGGTTATAGAATCATCTTTCTCTTGAACGGGCCGAAACATAAATTCCTCTCGGAAACAACTACCGGTAGCTGTAAACCTAGCTCCTGAGGGTCCGGGGGTTGGTTCTCTTTCTTCTTCTGGAAAGAAATGTAGTATAATAGGTTGATTGAAGTCTATGTTAAGAGTATAATTAAAATATTACACTGTATTTCCAAATATACAAAGGCTTTTAGGAAAAATAATGGTTTGAAAAATAGTGTTGACCATCTAAATATATTTGTTTAAAATATTTTTAAATCTAAATATCAACTAGGCGTTAAATTTCTTATATTTGCACTTCTCAATTTTGTCCATTAACATACGAGTTATAAAAACATTTAATATATAAATTAGGGAAGCAATAAACAAGCTAGAAATGAAACCAACTTACTAGTGTCGTTATTTTTCAAAATTATATAAAAAAATCAGTATACTGTACAGTATTTCCAAATCAGGATGTGAAAAAATGTCTCCAAAAGTTTTTTTTAAAATAAAAACAAGGGCAGAAAAAAACAAAATATATCAGGGGGTTGGAAAAGTATTTTGACTGAATTACCATTAATAGGTTCTTCACTTTCAACATCCCCTGGAATCCCATGTATAGAGGCTGGATCTAATAGTTGAAGAATTGCTTCTTCAATTGCAGTGTATGTAATTTCAATTTGGGGGCTGCCACCTTGAAGAGAAAATATAAATAATAACTGTCTTACTGTGAGCTGTGGTTACATACACTATATGCTAACTATGTTATATTTGGCAGAAATCATAGTTACAAAGGAATCTACTGAAATAGTTCCAAACATTATAACCTAACCTATCATTGTAGCTGTAGCCACAAAAATTCTCCTTTATCTATGTCAAAAGTTAATTAGATTTAAGGTAACAAACAATAAATGGTAAAATAAGTAAAAAAAAGTAGTCGCAGTCAGAAATTTTCAACCTGTATTAGTTGTAAACTCATAAGATAGAACATCCTTGCCTATAAGCCTAACAAAGTAAAATTTACATATTAATGTATCCCAAATATGAATATAAATCTATTGATGAATGAAAATTAACGACATAAAAAAAGGAAATCTATGGCAACTTATACATTATGACCTTCATTACCGTCGGAAATAACGTAATTATTAATATGTAGTTTATAACAGTAACCAAACCTACCTAACCTAGCTTCCTTTACCAACGGGAGGCCTCCGCCGCCCTGCCACACAAACTCATATTAACTATCTCTGTTCCACGTCAGTTGCGACACAATGACAAGTGTGTCTTAAAATTGTGTAATCTAAAGGATAGGTATAATAAGAAAATCCAAAAATTGTGGGGAAATTATTAACAGTTGTACAGACTTCCCTGACTACCGGGTGGGAAGATATTGGAAGCATAATGTGTTGTCTAATGGTAGACCCTGCTGCCATATGGCATCACGAAAATTAGGAGCAAGTCCAAGGTTGCTGATCTGACTAAATGTGTCATTTACACACAATTGCAGGGTCGCAATTGTTTCTCGTAATATCAACAACACAACATACATACTGTATATTGATTCTCACTTTTTGTGTTTTCATTTCGGTATTTATGGTTATTTATTATTAATATTATTATTAATAAAGAAGTATTTTTATTAATAGTACTAAAGAATTATTATTACAGGCCCCGACGTGGGTCAGTGACTGTGCCTGGGTTGGTTAATCCACATAAAAAAAAATAAAAAATTTAGGTTGAACGGTAAAGTTTTTACTATTTACTCACACGGAAAACTTCGAAGAACGATGTTTCTTTTAATGAATGAGCTCATATAAGGAAAATATGTGTATTCATTCACGATGGAGAGCCACCACACTACTTACTTCCTTGAGTTTACAAACACGAAAATCGTACCAAGCCTCAGAAAAACCATAGTTAAGTTTGTTTCATATTGTCAATCAATAACCACGCTAACAATATTAAGACTTACCTGTTCCACCAGCATATTTCTTATCTTGTGCTGCTTTTTTCTTAACGCTCACACGAAGATCAGCAGAAAACTTCCGCCGAATTTCAGTAACATTGCGGGTGACTCTACCAACAGCATTCACCGCATTTAACACTTCACCCCAGGCTGGTTTCTGAATTGAAGTGTACAACTACTTGAGTCCAACTTCCCTAAAATCATTTCTTTTCGTTTGGCTACCTCAGTCACAAGAGCGTATACTTCAGCCTCACTGAAATTAGGTCGTCTCTTCTTGGCTGGTGGTCCTTCCATGTTTACACAATAATATCACGTGCGTCGCTCTCAGCTGATTTCTCCTTCTCTTGTGATTGGTTGATGATTTTGTTAACTGAGCGTTGATTGGCCAACTAGCATCTGCACTGACATCTACCGTCCGACAAGAGAACTTAATTTACAAGGTAAACACTAGAGTTCTGGTAGTCTTACGGTACCATAATTAAATTTTGAGTATGCTAAATTTATGGTAGTGTAAGGCTCCCACAATATATGGTACTGTATCATGCTGAAAAACGTAACTTATGAGGTGTTTTGAGTATCCCCCCCACGATCAGGAGACAACAAGCTTTGCTTGATGAACTGAGGGAAGAACCGGCTGTACCTACCCCTCCTGCCGTGGTAACATTTGTGCCCCCTCCTACCGTGGTTCCACTTTTGCCCCCTCCTGCCGTGGTTCCACTTTTGCCCCCTCCTAACGATATACCCAGCCGACCTCCTGGCCCCCATTACCACCAATCCATTCCGAGGCTGTCCTATGACGACCTCGTTGGTCTTAACGCAGACACCATCAAAACTAAATTCTGTAAGAGAGTAGAGTATCGCGCAGTTAGCTCAAGGGATAGATGGTATGTAGCTACCGACCACATGGACCCGCAGATTGAAGACAGGGTCCAAGTAGAACTCGGTACCGATGAGGAAGATTGGGATAAACTTTAAGCAACCTTGCGGAAATTGTTTGTGAAACCAATCCCTCTGGAAGTTGCCTGGCAGGAATTTGCGCGTTTAGAGTACAATTTGGAAGATGATCCCCGGCTCTTTTTGGGCCAAATTAATTCCGCTCTCACCACCATTTTCCGCCGGTATGGGCCCAGGGAAGGTGAAGAGCAAACGTTGAAAGATAAATTGTACCAGAAACTGCCAGAACAGTTGAAAGACGAGTTGATATCTTACTATTCCCCTTGTTGTCCAGTAGACATGATGGCCGAACACTTGGAGAAACTCCGACATAGCTATCTGAGAAGTAACAGAACTGGGTATCCTGGTATCCGGCCAGTTCACAAGCAGGCGAACCGAGAACTCCCAAATAAGAATGAAAGAGCCAGTAGGGCACAAGGTAACGTAACAGGAGGAGCTTGGGATACCAGTAGTAAGCGAGAATAACACGCTGTAGCCTTATTTGAAAGTCCTCGTAAAAAGTTAGTGGGAAAGCGACAGGGACCTTACTGTCCATATTGCCGAACACCGAATCATGATACTTCTACTTGCCCCTTAAATCCACCCCCACGTTCATGTTGGGATTGCTTGGAAGTAGGATGTCGGAGAAACAGTTCACGCTGCCCCGGACGCTCCAATCGTCGGCAATATCCAAAGTATTGACATGAGCGGGTTCCTTCCAATGTGTCTCCTTGCATTTGGTTTAATGTAAATGAACGGGTCTGTCTTGCTTTAATAGATACAGGTAGTGAAGTCACCTTAATTCAGGAGAGTCTAGTAAAAACTTTGAATTTGCAACCCATCAAACCTTGTAAAGATAGATACCAGGGTGTTACGGGAGATGAGTTAAAAATTAAAGGTAAAGTAGTCATAACAGTACAAGTAACACCCCAGTTGAAAGTCAGACACCATGCTATTGTGATGGATGATAAATACTTTAATGCAGAATTGCTATTCGGAGCAGATCTCCTTGGCAGATTTAGAGTAACCTGGGAACGTAAAAGGAAACTTTTCATCTGGGCAGGCCAGTCACATGAATATGGGAAAGTAGTAATGAGAGATCACATGCAAGGAATCAAGTGCGTCAATAGATTGTCATTAAAGCCCGATGTACCTTGTCCACCACAGTTGAAGAGGCTCCATATTGATAGGAAGACTATTGTACGAGGCCACCATGCACCGATCTTATCCATCAAGGTGAAAGTAGAGATAGGTCAAATTCTGAGCATACGATTCACGCATAAAAGTTTCAACCAACAACCAGAGATATGTGTTAGAGTACAGCCAGATTCACGTATATATTTGCCAGTAAGTAATTGTACCGATAAACCAGTGTATTTGAGAGTTGGCACTGTCATTGGCGAATATGAGTTAATCCCGGAGGAGGTAATATCGTATGTTGACACTAAGGGAAATCACTTGGGACATATTCAACAGGTCTATGACAAATTGTGTAAAGTAAAGTTTTCAACTGAATTCTCCCTTTGTGCACCTCATCACCTAGCCATTCAAACAGAAGGGGAGAGGAGATCCTCAAACCAATTAAAAGTCAATGTAGGTGCTGATCAGAGAGTACCGTCCTCTGACTGTGTAATTTGTGCCGGAATTCCCAACGGTACAGTAAACAAGGTAAGACATGTCCAAGAGATTTCCAACAGTATGATACCGGAATGTGACGAAGTAAAAGGCGGAACCCCTAGACAAGAGAAGTTGAATGAGTTAATTAGAAACCAACCGTGGAACCAGCTAGACCGAGAAATGCGTAAACATTTGCGGAAAGTAATTCTAGCTCATGATTCCTTATTTGTTTTAGGACCACATGAAATAGGGTCAATTGCTGGTATACCCGCTAACATTCAGCTCGCCAACCACAATCCTGTCCGAGGACCACAGTATAGACACCCCGAGAAAGCAAAGGAGATAATTAAAGAAATGATAACAGATATGAGGGATCGTAATATCATTGAACCATCGACTGCCGCCTGGTTATCCCCCATTGTTCTGGTAACAAAACCCAACGGTTCCAAGCGTATGTGCTTAGATTTTCGAGCGGTCAATAAGCATTTGAAGGTCGACATACAACCCTTGCCACGAATTGACGAATTAGTAGAGAAAGCTGCAGGAAATAAATATTATGCCACCTTAGATTTGAAGGATGCATATTATCAGGTCATCCTTAACGACAACAGCCGAGATCTAACTACTTTTAGCGATGGGTACAATCTATGGAGGTTCACACGCCTTCCGTTTGGACTCTCAGCTAGTCCTGCCGTTTTCACTCGAGAAGTAAACCGAGTATTAGCTCCATTAGCAGTTGAAGACTGGGTACGAAACTATCTTGATGATGTAATAGTATGGGCTCCTGACTTCCCCACCTTGTTGCAAAGACTCACCAGAGTATTTGAGAGATTTGAAGAGATGGGTATTAAACTGAATTTGTCTAAGTGTCAATTTGGCCATAAGCAAGTTAAATTCTTAGGACATGTAGTTTCAGAGAGAGGCATTGAGCCTGACCCAGAAAATGTCCAGGCTTTGACTGAGTGTAAACCCCCAACCAATGTTAAACAAGTCCGCCAATTTTTGGGTATGTGTGGATTTTACCGTAAGCATGTTCCCGAGTTTGCCAAAGTAGCTTACCCCCTCACTGAGTTAACGAAACAGACTGTTGATTTTGCATGGTCCAGTGAGTGTCAAGAAGCATTTCAGAAGTTGAAGCAAGCACTCTCTTCATACCCAGTTCTTGTCAAGGCCGATATTTATAAACCATTCGAACTGCATAGTGATGCCAGCAATTTCTGCGTAGGCGCTTCCCTTAATCAGATACAAGAAGATGGCTCTTTACGACCGGTGGGTTATTTTTCTAGAAAGTTAAAGCCGGCAGAAACTCGTTACTCCACCACAGATAAAGAAGCGTTCGGCATTGTCTTAGCGTGCAGGTTCTTCCATCATTTTCTTTGGGGTACGCAGTTTACAATTAAGACAGATCACCAACCTCTAACCTCCGTCTTTAGAAAGAAAACCAAAAGTCAACGAATGAACCGTTGGATCTTAGAAATGAGAGATTACGCTTATAACATTGAATATAAGCCCGGTAGAGCTAATGTAGTGGCTGATGCATTAAGTCGACCAGTCAGAGCCTTGAGAAAAGTCATGCACGACCATGTTGCCGCTCAACTTCCCACACTAGAAGGTTTCACACAGGCAGACTTTGGTAAAGAACAACAAAAAGAACCCAGGTGGCAAGAGTTAAAACAGTATTTAGCAGGAGGAAAAATTCCACAACATAAGTACCCAAAGGCCACCGTTGATAGCTTTGAAGTAATAAATGGAGTATTGTACCTAGTAAAAGAACAACTCGATAAAGCATTGAAGTATTGTCTCGTAATCCCACAACATTTACGTAAAGCCGCCTTAGAGTTGGGGCATGACAATGCCACCTCAGGTCATTTAGGACGGTGGAAGACCATCACCCGGGTATCAAATTTGTTTTATTGGCCTAACTACCGTAAAGATTGTGTTGATTATGTAGCATCATGCGAGACGTGTCAAAGGTTCAAGGGAACTAAGGAACTTACGCAACTTTGGCAAGAATTACCAGTCGTAAGCAAACCACTAGAACGAATTTCGGTGGATTTAACCGACATGCATTCCGGGATCAATGATTACCGATATGTGTTAACGATCATAGATCATTACTCAAGGTTCGTTAACTTCTATCCATTGCGCACGAAGACAACGCAAGAAGTTACCCGTGAATTTGAAAAGTTTGTTAATGTCTTCGGTAGTCCTAAAGTAGTGATTGCGGATAATGGAGGAGAATTTACTGCCGCACAATTCAGGGAGCTCTGTCGATTAACTAACATTCAAGTGTATTTTACCTTGCCTTACCACCCCCGAGGTAACAGTATCACGGAGAGAATGCACCGAACTTTTAAGAACATTTTGTCAATAATGTGTGAAGATAACCCGCGTCGCTGGCCACGATTCTTGGGTCCGACCCAATATGCGTTGAACACTTCTGTTCACACAACGACTGGAGTGCAGCCACACTTCGCATTCTTCTCCCGGCATGCACAGAGACAAGTGGGAATTGAGTTACCAATAATAGAAAACGAGAGTACGGAAGGGTTGAGAGAAGCTCACAAAGTAATTAAAGAAACTTCTGAACGAATGTCTAGAGAATTCCGGAACGTAGCAAACCGAGATAGAGTCAATCAGACAGTACAGCTAGGGGAAACTGTTTGGGTGAGAGATGAAGTTACTATCCCAGGTACCAGTAGAAAATTAAATGCTAAGTGGAAGGGCCCATATACAGTAACTGAAGTAATACGTAATGGTGCAGCGTATGAGTTAACCCACCTTTCAGATGAGACAGAAGTAATTCGACGAGCAGCAGAAAAGGTGAAAAGATGTATCAACAGAGATATGTTTGTCCATGTAAATGACACCCAGGTTCCCCCTGATGATTCTTCCTCAGAATCAGAACCTGATGAGAGAGATGCTATACGGGATGAGGAGAGAACAGCAGTTGCTCCTGCGCCCCGATTTCCCGTAAGGATGAGAAAACCAGTGGTGAGACTGGATCTCTAAAAGCAGTGAGCTTTTAAGTGACCCTCATTGGTTGATAATGAAATGCACAATCAGTTATAAGTAACTTTAGGTAAAGAATTGATGATTTTTTTTTATTAAAAGTATTTTGCAGAGGAAAGGTCAATTTGCAGTAAAGACAGAGATTGGAAGATGTATTGGCAGTTATGCAATCATCTGAAGGGTATCTGTTACTAGTGTGAGTAAAGATACCAGTGGTGAATTCTCAAGTTCCGGTTGGTAAGTCCTACGTAGGCTGGGTGTTGTTGGTATATAGGTGTAGAGTTCGTGACTTTCAGGGAGTAGTCGGGCATAGAAATATGGTGCTATTACTTCTACATGGCAAATGCCATAAGTACAGACAGTTTTTGGTTTGGTAGTGTTCTCATGAGGACCGTTTCGTTAGCATTGAATTCTTGGGAATACCCGCTCGTTCGGAGTCCCTGGAATGGTGCTGCCTCTCGCGAATGCGACACAACTCTTTAGATTAAGGGCAACAAATCATTCCATTTGACTTGATGGGGTCCGTTCGTCTATGTCCTAGCTTGAGAAATCTATGTTAAATCTCAGTGTGTCCTGTATGCATTTGACAAATCACGTAAAAGAAACTTTCATGATCTATGAACATTGAAATTTGAGTTCTGTAAGGAAATTTTGAGTGTACACTTTATCTACCGATGTCAGGGTATATTTTGTAACATGTAACCCCATTTATTATTATATGATATGAGGTATCTAACTGAAATCATTATTATTCTATGATGTATGTAACCCCATTTATTATTATATGATATGATGTATGTAACACCATTTATTATTATATTATATGATATGATGTACGTAACACCATTTATTATTATGATATGATAGGATGTATTTACCACCATTCAGTATTATTATGACATAATGTACCTAACCCCATGTGCTATTATTTTTGGTGCTATTTTGTAACATGTATCCCAATATATTTTTTTATGAAGGTGCGTCACATTCTAGTAGTATGTTAACAGATTTCCATTTCTTGTACCTAATTCTGACCACAGGTGGGGAATTATTTTTCTATTTTTATTGATATAATTGGTGCAATGTTTTGTATGAGCATTCATACTTTATATTAATGATTTAATGTGTCTGTCACTACTTACGTGTTTTCTGAACGTTACCGCATAATATAAATCTTGAGGAAGGAGGAAGCTTTGTAATGGTCATGATAAGAGCTAACCTGAAAACCTTAAGGATTCATATTACGCTCAAACGTCCACAAAACCCTCTTGAGTCCTCCAGTGGAAACGTACTCCGTTTTCTCTGTTCCTTGGTGACGTCACCGATAAGCCGCCTTTGTCTCTGCGAGCAGACGCTGTATGCGGGGACCTGTTGCCATCCAACACTTTGTAATCAATTTAATTTTGCTTTCGATAGCTGAGTCAGAGCATTGTTAGTTGAGATAATAATAGAGAATGAAAATGAGTCCAGAGTCTCAGTTTCAACGTCAGAGTGTACAGTAAATTAATTCACCATAATAGGAGTAGCTGGGCTCCCTGGCCTGTTTTGAGTGAGGGCGCAGCGGGCATTTCAACCGTTAGTAAGTGCCCGTCCCTTCATCCATACAGGTATGCTGCTATTCCACTCTGTGTTGTAATTTGCCCTTCTTTAAGTGATTTGACCCAATTAATAGTTGCTTGTGCAAGTGTTACAGTAACGTAGTTGATATGCTCTGAGTAAAGTCATATTTACGTCTTTAACGTCCCCGGAAATGTGATGTTGTTGTCACCGGTTAGTAAGTGCCCGTCCCTTCATCCATACAGGTCCCTAACGCAGCCTAGGCCGTGTCTGTAGGGTGGATGTTGCATCCACAATGTCTGGGGAGATGTCCGAGGTCCAGTAGGATCTTTTACCTTCGTGAGACCCGGCCGTCAGACACTCCAGACTACCTATAGCCCCCATAGTTGGCTCGTCTGTCCCTAACGCTCGGCCCACGAGGTGACGCCAGGTCACCCACCACTACCAGCCCCCATCATTGGTGGATGAGTGTCTAACTCAGTAGGGTTATTTGTGTTCTGAAATTACTCCACTGGGATCTCCAGAGTCGTTGGAAAGTACTCCATGGTGGCTGGACCCCATGGCTGTTGCTTGAGTATCACACCTGACGACTGAGTATTGTAGTGGCAGTTGCCCTAGTATTTTATGGTGCTAAGTGATTATAATAGGTGTGTGTTGAGTATGTCCACCCAGTAGGGTTGGAAGAGTTATTATGTCCACCCAGTAATGGTGTGAGTATGTGGAGCCTGAGGGCCTAGTACTAGATTCCGTCTGTTAGTACAAATATTTCTTTCTTTTAATATCATATTCATGTTAAATAAACTTTGTATTTGTATAATTGTGTCTATTAATTACCTACAGTATTTACCGTTATTTCTTCCCTATTGCGCGATGCTATCATTACACCTACCCACGAACCTCCTATCGTCACGCTACCAATGATGATAAGTAAAAGAGTAAAAGGAATTGTTACTGGCACACAGAGGCCCTTATAAATGGTGGGCAGTACCAGCCCTCATAAATGGTGGGCAGTACCAGCCCTCATAACGGCGCCATCAGCTCGATGAACAGGCTTTGTGTGAAATATAACAGAGTCTAGAACTGCTTTTAGTGTCCTTGTGGGCTAGCCGGTAAACGTTCCCTAGGGCCACCCAGTAGGTTGAGGGTTCGATTCCATGCTGGTGAGGTCGTTGATTATATGTTCAAAGTCCGCGTGTTAAATGGACTAAAAATGAAGTATATATATGTACCTCGCGTTTCATACCAGCTGGATTCGGTAAAATGCTACTGACACCACATACGAGGCACGGGCAGTTTCCCAATGAGGTTCACGGCGCCATCAGCTCGATGAACAGGCTTTGTGTGAAATATAACAGAGTCTAGAACTGCTTTTAGTGTCCTTGTGGGCTAGCCGGTAAGCGTTCCCTAGGGCCACCCAGTAGGTCGAGGGTTCGATTCCTTGCTGGTGAGGTCGTTGATTATATATATATATATATATATATATATATATATATATATATGTATATACATATTCTAATAATATTATTAGTTAGAATAAGATTAAATTAACTGTAGTATAACTAATGATAATAAGAAGTAACAAATTCCATTCCTCCTTATAACTAAATGGCCATTTTTCTGCACTTCTAATATCCATGTAAAAATGATTAATAATTCTCAGCAGTATCTGAGAACATCCAAGAAATAGTGTGTGTACTGATAAATTCTGGCATTTTAGTAAACATAGCCTGAGAGGCTTTGTTGTCAAGATCTACATAGGCAAGAGGTAAGTTGCCCAGGTTTGCCTGTAACCTCGCAGCCGCCCTGGTCACGAGAGTTCCTAGGCCTTGCTTTTTGTAGCTTTCCTCTGTTCTCAGCATGCCCAAGGCTCCGTACTTAGCTGAAGCAATCCAGGAGAAGGGTATATCCTCGTCTCCAGCTGGCAATATATTCTCCAGGGCTACCAGAGTGTCCTCCTTGGTACTATTGTCCAAGAACACGCCTACTGATGGCACTTTTTGGTTAAATCTCAACATTGGTTCCAGAGGAAAATTCTTGTGGTACTTGCTGGCCTCCAGGAGTCGTCGGACGCCAGCTTTACCAAGCTTGCAGAGTCGGAGCCCAGAGGGACACCTGAGGTAAGGGAGGTGAAGGTTAATGGTGTCACAAACATAGTCTAAATTTAATAAGTACAATACACAATGGATTCCTGTCTTGCTAACGTCGGTCTAGCTCGGGTCTATGTAAGCTCTCTATGTGACCAGAATGTCATTCTGTCTCTTACCGTTCCTACTGTAAAATGAGGATGATATGATAATTTTTCAATGTATGGTAATAAGCTAGTTGAATCAGCATGGTCTGATATGCTATTGAAAGAATGAGAATGGAAATTGGATAAAATCGTAAAATCATTTATGATATTTGTAGGAAACAATAATAAGAGGATATACAAGAAAAAGAGAAACTGAGGCTCGTTTTCCTTTGCAATGCAAGTTTATGCGTCCTCATTTTATTGTCACTAATATTTTAGGGGAGCTGCAGAGATTTTCAACATACAGTAGATGAAAGAGAAGCTAAAGTTGTTAATAGTGTTATAACGGGAAGAAAACAAGGGGGCCCCTATTAATTTTCTTGTGAACTACTACTTTGCTGTCACTCGGAATCTAGTATGGCGACCATCCAGCTATGATACAATAGTGTGAGTTATTAAGGATGTCACCTACGTTGGTGAGTTCTGAGGAGACTAAAGAGGCCGATACGGGACCGGTAGGGTCGGTACCAGATGTTGCACATGTAGGGGGATACATCTGGTGCGGGAGGAGCGGCGTCAGCGTCTTTCCGGCGTTGGCGCTTGTCTGCCTCGTTTGCAGTCGAGGTAACTCGAAAGTATTGACACCTTCTTGTGTGTTTATTGTGAGTATTACGAGTGTTAGTAGCCTATATGAAGGAATGCCTGAACTAATTCTTGTGGTTGGATTAGAATCTCTGGTGTTTTAGAGTAATGATAGATTAAGAAAAAGAAAATTACAAATCAATTATGGGAGTTTGGAGACTTAATAAAAGTAAAGGGTTATGGATGTATAATGTTGGAAAGTCTCTGAAGAATGTGAAGGGAGTAAGCACAGTGAGATGGTACAGGCAGGAAGATCGCATGGCAGTTGAGAGACTGGAAGCAAGAGGTAATGAAATAAAAGTAAAAGAACAAAAGTAAGAGAAAGACCATAAAAGAGATGATCAGACTATATTGGGAGAGAGTGAAATCTAGAAAAGTCACATTGAATAATGTTAAAAGCATGATTACCAATCATATACAATAAGTCATTTTGTACGTGATAAAAACACCATAATTGAACCTGACAAATCAATTCAGCATTTACATATAACTGAAGATGATTATTTCATCCTTAGAATCTGCTCACAGACCAGGAAAAAATTGAGCGAGTTTCTGGAATTTTCAGAAAATAAGCCTCGGAGAAATCCGAGCTAATTTCAATTCCGGGCCTTGGAGAGTTTCAGCTAACGGAGATGGACTTAAGTTAAGTTTCCAAGATCCCAGCCTCTAGTGCACTTGAATTGCTTTGTACAGTATATATGGTCTTAGCTAAGGCAGATGATTTAAGTGCGCTAGCAAAAGGTTAATAGCACCAGCAGAGACTTAAGATATTGTAAATAGATTCTTTTAATGTGTTCATTTACATGCAAGTTCTGTTTTTCTTTTGTTGTCATTGATAGGTATGTAATATTGAGCTTATTTTTACATTGTTTTTATTTTTATTTTTTAGATTTGTAAATTCTTTCTTTGTTCATTTCTACGTACTGAGTTGTAATTATGTTTTGTTATTTTGTTATGTAAAATTTAATTTCATATATAACCATCAGTTTCGAATAAATATATAGATATACAAAGGAATAATCATTTAACTATATCCTGTTTCATATTCAGATGCTTCATTATATATGTGATGAATAAAGAAATAGCTCATCTTACAAAAATAATTTGACTACAGTATTTATATACATAAATATAATTTGACTTCAATACAAGGATACAATGATTTTTTTTTTCATGTTTGGTTTGGTGAAGATGTCAGAGTAGCATTTACAGATCTTAGGTAATGTAAGAAAAGCCTAACACAACTTTCAGAAAATTTAGTAAGTCTCAGCAGCATTGAAATGAGCTACCCACACTCTATGAGTGGCTGGTTTGATCCTGTAATGTAAGACAGGCAATATTAATTTGTTGATGGAATGATTTATCACTGCTGACAACTCCCTTGACCTAATATAAACAAAATATAGGGATTGTTTCTTTGATGCTTCCTCAGAATTCATATGCCACTTACATTAGTGGCAAAATGGATATGTTTTCCTAAAAGTTTATGTGAAAATCCCTGCAATCAGGTATTTCCCACTGACAATGAGTTAATCCTAATACTGGCAGAAACAGTACTGTACTGTACTCTCATAACATATGCCTTAATTAATATTTATATATTTTTTTAATTTTACAATTTACATATGTAAATGGAAATTATGTATTAATATATTTGTGTGTGAAATATGTGGATTATTTTTGTTTTTAAATACTGTACTCTTGATCACCCATATATTATAACATATCCTGTTTTTAATAAAGGGTAAAATCTGCCATGAGCATGATCATTGTACTCTTATCCTTATTATTACTACAGTTAATATTAAACATTAAAAACTGCATAAATAATTTGCTATTAACATTGCATACCATATTCAGGATATTTTCAAACCATTCAATTATCTCTTTGTTATGGAAGCAGATGTAAAATAAATGTACAGTAATGGATATTGTACCTCATCACATCTTATACAACTATCATCCTGATTTATGTTTAACATGTTTAGTCTCTGATTAGTTGGTAGAATTGCATGAATATACCTACAGGGTATATGAGTTCCATGACATTTGCTCACAAGACATTTGCCCACAAGACGAACCTAATCTAACCTAACATTTGACTTCCTTTCCATTAATGTTGTAAGTATTTGCATTGTGAGCATTTGTCTTGTGAGTATGTGAATGAATTACCACCATATCTCACCTCCTCTTTCACCTAACCTCTTTTCTTGCTCTTTCCCCTCCCTCTCTCACTAATACTACCACTGCTATTATATTCTCCCTGTCATCTTTCACTCATCTTTTCCTCCCTAGTGAAGCCTTTCACTCTCTCAACTCAGATTTCCAGCATAAAGTAATACGATGAAAATATGTTCCCTGTGTTTTCGATCACATTTTATCAAAACACATTTATCTCATATCTACTATGTGTGTGTGTGTGTGTGTGGCTAAGCTGTAGCCAACCTTGAGAGCATGTCGCGTTTAGCATATTAATAATATTGAACCTTGTGGACCATGGTCATAAGGTCAGAATTGTCCAGCAGTTAGTTTGGGGTTACCCCCTTCTAATGTGTCTGGTTTCTATGGAGGACAGTTGGTTATTTAACGCATGCCAATGTAATATTTATATTCCATACATACAAGACCCATTTCCAATTATGCATTATTTCATGAGTTCAAAAGAGAAAAATGGGCTGCTTAGCCTCATGCACTTTTTGACAAATTGAATACTTAATAAACAACAGTGCGGTGTTGGTGGGTGGGTGGGTGGGTATGCACCCACACACCTGTGACCTCCCTCCCACCACCAACACCACCACTCTCTGTAAATCTCTTTATGAAGCATATACACGTACAACCTCTATGCTCACTAGAAGAACACACAAGCCATCAATAATTTGTGTAAATGGAATGTTAGGCACACTGGACAGTGCATTCATACAATTGAGGTGTATAGGAGAGGGTAAGACAGGCGAGGCGAGGCGGGAACACACACGACAGTGTCCAGGCTCCCTCACACCACAACAAACATTGTAATATATCGTCCTCCTCCAGCCAAATCTTACCAAGAAGCAGGGAAGGCATGGCACTACTTCACGCTCTGTTTTTTCTAAAAGATTGGATCACTTGATTTAATATGAATTTACACATTGCAATTGTGGTGAACTGACTCCCACACACGAGTCGCAGGCGCGAGAACTCAACCAAGAGCATTGCACACAGCTCGTCCCAAACGGCCGGATGAGCCTAACTAGTGAGCCGGTATGACGCCTCAAGGCCTACCTCATATATATATATATATATATATATATATATATATATATATATATATATATATATATATATATATATATATATATATATATATATATATATATGCTGATAACGACAAGGAAAGAAGAAAACACGAATTTCCCAAGCGCTTTCGTGTAATTCACACCTTCAAAGGGTGAGTACAGACTGTACTCACCCCTGAAGATGTGAATTACACGAAAGCGCTTGGGAACTTCGTGTTTTCTTCTTTCATTGTCGTTATCAGCATATACCTGGATCACGCGCACCTACAGTGATTTACTCGCATATATATATATATATATATATATATATATATATATATATATATATAATCCGCAAATTTCAGTTGATCTGTTCAATAAAGTACTATTTGAAAATTGAAAATTTAACACTTTGTTTTCTTTTGACGTCTCCAATAGCGACAATAATGAATTATCTTCCCGGGCAACATCGGAAGTGTTTACAACGAACTTTGCTGAGGTGTTAATGAGAAACAGATGGCGTCCTGTGGCTGGCTACCTCTCTCCGCTATGGGGTTCAGAATACACTCTCAAGCCATACAGGGAACAATGCTACCGTGCACCCGCAACACGTAAGTCTGTGTGCTGAACATTAGTATTATATTATGTTATATGATTTGCTTAACACCCCACTCTGCACTAATGGATATCCTATGTAGTTGTTGATAATGTACAAGTATCTGGCGCTTTCTTGTGAAATTTGCGATGAAATTCCAGAGGTGGAACTGATATATAAAGGAAAGGAAGAAGAGAAATTAAAGAATATCACTATCAGAAAAGAGGATGTTCTTAAGAAGATAAATAAACTAAAGAAAACAAAATCCCCAGGGCCGGATGAAATTTTCCCTCGAGTCTTGAAAGAGTGTAGGGAACAGATTAGCTGACCCCTCGTAAACTTATTTACAAAATCATTAGACACTGGAGTTGTGCCAGACTTGTGGAAACAGGCAAATGTAGTACCCATATTCAAAAAGGGAGACAGAGAATCAGCGTCAAATTACCGGCCGATCAGTTTGACGTCAGTAGTGGGGAAATTTCTTGAATCAATTATAGCAGATAGCATCCGATCGCATCTAGAGAAAAGCATATTAATCTACGACCCTCAACATGGGTTTACAAAGGGAAAATCTTGTCTAACAAAACTGCTAACGTTTTTTAGGAAAGTCTTCGAGGTAGTAGATAATGACGAAAATTACGATGTTATTTACTTAGACTTTAGCAAAGCATTTGACAGAGTACCGCATCAGAGGCTTCTGAGAAAAATTAAGGCTTATGGTATCGAGGGGAAAGTTTTAAATTGGATAAAATCATGGCTCACCGATAGAACGCAGAGGGTCAGCGTAGATGGTGTTAAATCTGAGTGGGGCCGTGTAACCAGTGGGGTTCCCCAAGGGTCAGTACTAAGCCCACTCTTGTTCATACTCTACATAACCGATCTAGATACTGGGATGAGCAGTGACATAAGCAAGTTTGCGGATAACACCAAAATAGGGCGGCAAATTAATTCAGGGCAGGATGCAAATGCATTACAGGAGGATCTAAATAAACTGCAGGGGTGGTCTGAGAAATGGCAAATGAAATTCAACACCAGCAAGTGCAGCGTACTTAATATTGGAAGAACAAATACTTATAATGTATACAGCCTTAACAACATCAACCTAGAGAAGTCGACTTGTGAAAGAGACCTAGGGGTAGTTGTAAGCCCAGACCTACAGCCTAGAAAACAGTGCGTTAATGTTCGAAATAAGGCAAACAGAGTATTGGGTTTTATATCTAGAAGTGTAAGTAACAAGAGTGCAGAGGTCTTATTGCAACTATACCTTTCGCTAGTCAGGCCGCACCTCGATTATGCGGTTCAGTTCTGGTGCCCCAATTATAGAATGGATATAAATTCACTAGAGTCGGTGCAGCGAAGAATGACAAAAATGATTCCGGGACTTAGAAACCTTCCATATCAGGATAGGTTAAAGAAACTTAACTTGCATTCCCTAGAAAGACGAAGAGTGCGGGGAGATATGATAGAAGTATTTAAGTGGGTGAAAGGAATCAATAAAAGGGATATAGATAAAGATTTTATAATATCCGAGCAGGATAAGACTCGGAGCAACGGATTCAAGTTGGATAAGTTTAGGTTTAGGAGGGAGATAGGAAGAAACTGGTTCACAAATAGGTTTGTGGACGAGTGGAACAAGCTTAGCAACTTTGTAGTAAGTGCGGGTACTCTGAAAAGTTTCAAAAGGAGGCTAGATAGATTCATGGATGATAGAGAGTGGTAGTAACTCTCTACAGGAGCTGCCATGCACAGTAGGGTGTGTCATACGGAGGCGAATTATTTTTTTTTTGAGTTTAAAAAATCGGCCCATGGTATTAATGATGTAGTTCTATGTGCAGAATCATGTGATATCTTCAGATTTGAAAAGTTTTCCTTTTTTGCTAGGTAAATTATAACTTGAAATCTTATGAAAATTCAGTATTCCCACCCTTTTACCAACACCACTAAATAGCTTATTTAAAGTATAGTAAATGTATCAGGTTAATTTATTAGGATGAAAATGATCCAGAATAGTGAAACGAATGATCTTGACACATATATTAAATCTAATATTCCTTTATAAAACAAAATCATCAAATACAAAAACCGGTTTTACTACTACGACCCGGTGTTGCTGCACACCATAGAGAACATGTCTTTCTTGCTTCTGTTTCTACTCATCACCTCCCTGCTGACCACCTGAGCTCGGATGTAGCCTTCCCTCCTCTCCTGGCTGTACACGTGACTGCTGGCCTCGCTCACTTGCTGTACACAACGCTCTATACTCTGGGTGTGCGAGGGCCAGGCAGGGACATGCATGGGGTTGTCCAGGAAAGCTCTGACTTGAACATTGGTGAGGCTGCAGGTAAGAGGGGGCTCACTGCCAGCCTGGATGTTATCCAGATCTATGAGATCAGTGAGGGTCTTGGCACCTAGATTGACTTCAGGAGTCTTCCTGACCCTGAAGGAATCGTCACCAACTGGTTCGTCATGCCCAGATCCTCTCATAAGTCTCATATCCAAGATCTTTTTGACTGCCACTCTTCTCTCCTCCTCATCCTTACTGCAGAGCATTGTCTGCAGAACTGCCTCGGGATGAGCATACCAGGAAGATCTCCTCACAGTCTGCTCCACAATCTGAACAACCTTCCTTGGCTGACTCCTCAGGAGCTCAAGCTGGAAGAGAACATGCCTCGGACCTTCGGAGAACGATGACTTGACCTTGGTGTTGAACCAATTCGGCAAGTAGACACTCACGATGAATTGGACAATAAGTCTCAGGTTGTGAAGCTGGTTCCCTTTCAGTTTATGATGAGCGACCCAAATTCTGCAGAACCTGAGAGCCGTTGTGAGCCACCTAGAATGTGAGACTGGACCTATCTGTAGGTAAGCAAGTCTATCAGGCATGACCCTAGTTTTGATGGCACTGCAAATCATGTAACCATAGTACTTGTCAGTACTCAGGTCGTCAATGACAGTATGTACAAGCTCAACGAGTGGAGGGCCAACTGTGATTTTTTCAAAGCTCGGATTTATTTCTAACTCAGTGGCAGAGTCCAGCATCTTGCCAAGAGGACCAGACCATCTGTTGTTTGAAAGAGTCTTGCCATCCAGCTCCTGGATCAGATGTCTGAGTGGCAACTCGTTGGTGTGGAGGTCACAAACAATCCAGACCAGCTTCCTCCCAATCTTCCGCTCTATCCACTGTATGACCCCCCCCCCCCCTTGCCACCCTGTGTTCGTGTTGGTGCTGTCCCCTCCAATGGCCTGCAGGGTCTGGTCTACGTTCCTCTCTCTGAGCCAGTTCACAATGTTATCTGCCACTATCTCAGCTGGTTTCCTGATGTCATCTTTCTCTGGAGTGAAATGCCACAAATACTTCCCTCCTGGCTCACTGCAGCAGGAGTAGTGTTCCTCCTTCACCATGGCAGGGAACAACTTGTCAGAATCTCCAACTTTCATGAACACTTTAGTGTCATCCCTTCTCCCATCAAAGAACAAACAATTGATTCCATTTTCTCTTATCCCCTTATCAAACTCCTCTTCTAGGCTACTGACAAGTTTCTCCTGAGCTCTCCTTACTCTGTTATGATCTATTACCAGGTGAACATCATCAGGTGTTATCAAACCACCGTCAATCCAGGCAGCTGTTGCTATCTCTGCAGTTTCTCTGAGACCAGTGTGGTGTCGCATGCTGGCCAGAGCTATGCTCGGGATATCTTTCCTATTTCGAATGTTATGCCTGGAAGGTTTGGGATCATTATTTTCTGGGTTAGGGACAAAGTCACCATTCTCCTGGTCAGCACTCGGATCAGCCATGGGGAAGTCATTAAACTCTGAATCAGCTTGACTCCAATCATCGGCCTTTTTTACCTCACCCTGGGCCTTCTCAAGTCTCTTTTCCTAGGCAACTCTTCTCCTCTTCTGTCTCTCTGTGGCAGCCTCCTGTCTCTTGGACTCCGGAATATCTTGGCTAGAAATCATGAGAGCCCCTATACTGCCAGTCTTCTCTCTCTGTGCTTTGACAAATGCCATTTCGATCACAGGAATCTTCAGTTCACGCTTGCAAATACAGGAGATGTGGGCCTCGGATTTACAGTCACGATCGCATCCAAACTCAGGACAGAGAACAATTGGGCACTTGCAAGTAATTATGTCAAATAACTGGTCCAGTTGCTTGGCAAAGCTGTCCTTAACTGCAAGTTTTCCTCTCCCAAGAGAGATATCTCTTGCCTTTTCCCAACTGGCTAGCAGTCTCTCACTAATCTTCTTCTGACTTGTTATGACTGGAGGCTTGAACTGAGCGTTAGCCAGAGTGTACTGTGCCAAGACAGCTTTGGTCATATCACTGGCAATGTCTTTGTTTGTGTAAGTTCTTTGGTTCTTTTCACTGATTTGCCTGATTAAAACACCGTATCTCAAAGCATCTCTCAATGTAGGCAACTCCGACTTCAGGAGCTCTCTCCCAGACCCAAGATAGTGACTGAGATGGCTGGATTTTTGGTTCCTCGTCCTGACACAAGCAGCCATCGCAAATATTATCAACTTATAATTGCATCAGAATCTGAAACAGAAAAAAATATTGTTAGTTGGGTTGTTAAAGAATGAAGTCAGAAAGTAATGTTCACTATTTAATTGTAATGCACTAATGCAGCTGTACGTTAGATTTTCGATAAATTTCACGCTAAAATTTACCTAGCAAAAGGTTGCAAAATATTGAAACTGAAATTATTTTCTGTTTATATACACTAAAATCTACCAAAAAAGTGATGGGCCATTAGTTTTAGCTGATCTTCCCTCCTATGACACACCCTAATGCACAGGCCAACCGGCCTATTGCAGACTCCATATTTTCTTATGTTCTTATGTTCTTATACGAGTGATTTAATCAACTCATATGTAATTTTGTACTTTGCATGTTTTGACTTATTAGAAAATAACCGTGTTCAACGTGACAGGTCTCATTATCCCACAATCACCAGATTGGCAGTTAAAATCAAACCGTGGGTCTACTGAGAACCGATTTGGACGTCAGAGGTAATATCTCGAAGAAATACCTCCCACACGCCAGGGAGACCCGTAGCCTACCTCCCCGGAAATAAAGGCAATAGAAAAAAGCAAGGGAACCAAATCAATATAATTTTAAGGGACATTTTTTAGACTTTTGATAAACTTTGGCAATTGTGCTTAAAATATTAAATTTTAAAAATGGGACTTAAAGAACACTTGCTGAGAATATTGTGTGACTATTTTGAAAATAGGAGAGCACAAATTCAAATTGGAAACTTTATGGGAACTACATTTATTCTCGAGAGTGGAGTATCTCAAGGAAGATGCCTTTCTCCAACACTATATACGATATATACCTCAGACATACCTCAACCAACCCCCTTTAGCGAATATGTAATGTTTGCTGATGATATCACTCAAATAATATCATACCCAGGAAAATCAACCCAATTTAAGGCACGCTACACGACAACAGCGATAAAATACATAAAAGACTTTCAGATAAAAATGGAATATCAGGACAAATAAGAACAAATTCAAAATAATACCAATAGCCAAGATCAAAACAGGTCCAGCAATAGTCGACCAGGAACTATACTCATACGACAATGAAGGCAGAATACTTGGATAAAACTAACAAACATAGGATATATAACTTACATAAAATAAATGGAACGACAGGCAAAAATAAGACTATAAAAAATAAAACTATTTAAGAATTTTAGCATAAATAACAAAATAAAGATATATATAGCCCTTGTCAAATCAATTATGGACTACCCACCCATCCCATTGAACACCCTTAGTAAAACGAGCAATAAAAGGTTTACAAACAGTACAAAATATAGCCCTTAGATTTGTTTATAACATAAAATATACAGACCACATAAATAATGAACAGCTACACAAGAGAGCAAACCTCATAGCAATCAATGTAGAAATACACAAGAAAGCCGCAAATATTTGGAACAAAGTGACTGAACTCAACACAAACTTACCAAAACTGGATAAATAATATAGATAATGAATAATTCCAAGAACACAGTTGGTTTTAATCAGCCAGAAAGAAAGTAATTGAACCATCTCCTGCCCCAATATACACATAAAACATTAATAGAGATAATAAAATATGAAAGTGAACTACCAGCTCCACTGGAACCTGGCAGGCCTCTCCCTACAATGTACCTTTAGTCCAGGGGTCACCAAACTACGGCCTGCGGGCCGGATCCCAAGTCCTTCCCCGGCTCGTGGTAGCTCCGCCTACGCTCTGACGTTACCAGAGCTTTCGTTCTGGCTTGCAAGTATTGAACAGAATGATTTTGCGGCCCGCCCTCGTCATTCTTTCAGTTATCCGGCCCACTGTGAAAAAAGTTTGGTGACCCCTGCTTTAGACTAACACAACTAACATTTAACCAACACATTAAAAAAAATGCGACTAACCCCCCCAGGCACACAAGGACCTGGGAGGGGACACTAACTCCACCACAGTAAAAAATAAATAAAGTAAAAATAAATACAAGATTAAATAGGAAGTATAATACGCAGCACCATATAAATAAACCAATACTAATGCAAAGGTCTGACGACCCGAGGGGGCAAAACAAAGATTAAAAAAGCAATAGATAAGATGAAGCGATCTGGTTGAGTCCAAATTCCTTCTACTTTTACTGTATTTCAGTTTCATCACTTTTCTTCAATCACTAATACTCTTCTTTCACCTCATAACTCATTACTCCAATCATACCTACTACACAGCCTGCAACGCATAGCCTTGACATCACGCCCACACCCCGGAGCCAGGCTGGAGGCGCATTCTACATGTGTGTGTAGGTACATTGAGTCTCCGGAAGTGAAGTGTTGTGACTGACGAATGCAAAATAATAAGAGAATAGAAATTTGTGATAAATCAATAAAAGTGAGTTATATCTATTGTGTATTACGCCGCCCACAGAACTCCCAGAGCCAGGCTGGAGGCGCATTCTACATGTGTGTGTGTGTGTAGGTACATTGAATCTCCAGAAGTGAAGTGTTGTGAATAGTGCGAGTGTAACATCACTTCTATGACTTCAGTTCATTGCCTCTATGACCTTATTTGCATGACATCGCCTGGATGACTTCAGTTGTATGACATCGCTTGTATGACTTCAGTTCATTACCTGTATGACTTCAGGTGCATGATATCGTCTGTATGACTTCAGTTCATCCGGTGTATGATTTCAGTTGTATGACATCGTCTGCATTTCCTCAGGTGGGTTGAGTCTCTTAGTATTACAATAGTGCATTTGCGGGTCATCGTCTGTATGACTTCAGTTGTATGACATCGCCATAAACGCGCAAGCATGTCATTTGAAGAGCATTCCTGCTTAACCGAACGTCTCTCTATAACTGTTCACCGAGAGAGCCAAATCGAGTTCACTGTGCCGCCAGTCATGGAAGGGGACAAGGCAGAAGAGATAAGCCTAGTGAGCATAGAAGACCATGAGGCCCTGAACGACGGCGATGCCAACAGCTCACTCACAGATCCAGGGCGAAGTGGGGAGACCCCTTCACTCTAGAGAAGGATGGAACCAACAGGCTGGTTGAATAGGGTTATCGAGGGCTATCAGCAGATGCTCGCCCAATTGACAGCAATGATGCAGAATGTGAAAGACCATATGGAGCAAATGCAGACTTTAAGCGATACAGAGGACTTTGGCGAGATGCTGCCATTACCTTTTCGGAAACGAGTGATGGGAACACAGCTGCGACGAGGTATTTGCGAAACACGCGTTCTCAGCCGTAGGAACCAGGAGTGACTAGCTGCTACACATCAAAACCCACCCAAGGAGGGTTCCCAACACTCAGCACTTCAGAGTCGAGAACATCAGGGAAGAGGTAAAATGTTTCCACCCGTCATACCCACTCTCTGAAATCACTGACACCAACAGGAACCCAGGAGAGGGGAAACCAAGTACAAGATACGCAGTGAGAACGCCCAGGACGGATGAAAGGGAGGCCGTTTGACACCATTCTACCAACCCAGATACTGGAAGAGTTAATGGCCACTATGAGGCTTACCCAGAGGCCGATGCCAATGTTCATCTGAGGGACTTGCGACAGGTATTGGGAGATCAAGCATTTTATCCAAAGACACATTGGGGAGACGCCCGTACCCTATGCACTAAAATTGGAAACACTTCTCTCGGCCTACACCAGCCGTGCTAAGAAATCCCTACGAGCGTGCCTGAAAATAGAAGATCCCAGGGCAGGATATGAACAAGCTCTAGCCTTGCTAGAAGAGCGTTAAGGTAACAAGCAAGCCTACATCTAAAAACTAATAGGCAAGGTCCTGCGTGGCCCAGCCGAGAGAACATATGACATGAAAGGACTTCAGGAACTCGCAGACGATCTGGAAACGTGTGTGAACAACTTGAATGTACTGGGAAGACTGCACGAGATCGACACATACGAATTGCTGAACACATTGGCAAAGACATTCGCTGGAAAGATCAGGGAACAATACGAGGATAAAACATATGACTATGAAAAGATCCACGGGGATGCTCCAGGGGTCGAGTGGATGAAGGATTTCGTACGGGAGATGCTAGACAGGACAAGGAGGGCATCGAGGGGACGAAGACAAGAAGAGCCGAGCTCACCCCCAATACCCTTTCTCATCAGGAAGGAGACCTGTGGGCCTAGTGACTTCGGGAAGAGAGTAGGTTAGAGGAAGGGACGACCACACTTGCCCGTTGTGCCCTGATTTCACCCCCTGCAAAGATGCCAAGCATTCCTCAACATGTCAACAGGAGCACGAATTTCACTCGCACGTGATGAACGTCGCTGTTTCGCCTGCTTAAGTCTTGATCACCGGATGACCGAGTGCATCCAGAAAACAAGCTGTGGCATAGATGGCTGCTCTAGCTTCCACTCGAAGCTCCAGCATTTCTCGAAAAATTCGATGCATAGCGACATGCCTATCCAGGACGAACCATCAGGAAAGGTACTCTCAGGTAGTTTTCAGGGGATGAAAAAAGCCTCCACCGTGAATGCACACCAGGCAGAAGTACCACCCGACTGTCAACTCAAGGTCATCATGCCAGTACTGAAACCAACGATCAGTGGAGCTAGGCCATGGAAAGCCGAATACAGCTCGTGAGTCACGGAGAAAAGAGCTAAAAACAGACAAGTTGCACTGGTGACCAGGAACAGAGAAAGCCTGAATAAATGGGCCAGAGAAACCGCCACATACTGTACAGTGGAGGCAATAACCAGTGCGAGGGGTCCAAAGATTACAACATATGACTAGCAGATCCAGGCAGAGTCACACTTCCCATATCAAAGGTCAAGGTCGAGGAGAGAAGCCGAGAAGCGAAGACAACAGTGATCACTGGATCACTCTTGGACTGAGGCAGCAACCAGTCTTACTGCATCCAGAGCCAAGCCAACCGACTACGAATAACAGGGAAGTCGGTTTCACTCTCCATAGGCACCTTCCTGAAGGAGACATAGAGCGTGAATACCAAAGAGATCGACCTAAAGTGACTACCGTCGGAGTGAGAAGAAGTCGATCCATCAACATTCCCAGGATCCTTGTTATTAAAGATCTACCGTCTTCACTGGGAGCATCGGTCGCGGATACCGGAGCCATTGCCAAGTGGAGACACCTCCGAGAAAACACACTGCTCCACACACCGGAAAAATTAGATCTCCAGATAGGACTAGATGCACCACACGCCCTAACACCGTTGGAAGTGAGGACTGGGCTGAACGGAGAGCTTTTTGCAGTACGCACTCTGTTTGGTTAGACCGTAAATGAACCGATTGGACCTGTAACAAGTGACCACCTAGCAATCAACCACTTCATCTCAGCAATGCCGCTGAGCCTGGAGACACGCTTAGAGAAATGTGATGAGCTCAGCCTACTGCAATGAAACCCTCCATCTCTGTTGGAGACAAAAGAGTCCTGGTGCTGTGGTCAACTTCAGTGACAAGCGTGGATAGACACTATTAACTTCCCATACCATTCCGTCATGAAGAGCCGGGACTCCCGAATAACAGGAAACTAGCTGAGCAACGGTTAGCGAGCTTGACGAAACGTCTCCTGAGAGACCCAGACCTCCGTCAAAGACATCAAGAAGAGATGCACACCTGATCTACAAAGGACACGCTGAGAGAGTTCCACACCGAGAACTCATCGTTGCACCGGGAAAAACCTGGTATCTCCCCCATCACCCAGTGTTGAACCAAAATAAGCCTGGGAAGGTGAGAATAGATTTTGACTGTGTGCAACGTATTGGTCAATGTCCCTGAACAGCCATGTGATGCAAGGGCCATACCTTAACAACGAATTGATGGGAGTCCTTATTAGGTTCCAACAAGAGAGGGTGGCACTCATGGCTAACATCGAGGCTATGTTCCACCAGGTACGAGTACTGCCTGAGCATCGAGACCCCATGCGCTTCCTGTGGTAGATGAACGACCAACTATCAGGAGCCCCGGTCACTTACCGGATGACTGTACAGTGTACATCTCTTCGGGGGAGTGTGGAGCCCATCATATGCTGGATACGCACTACGACGAACAATCAAAGACCACGGGCAAAGCTCCACGAAGAGCTTAAGAAAGCAAGTCGCAACTTCTACGACGGTAATCTGCTTCTCTCAGTAGCATCACTAGGGAAGGCAGCGATAGTCACTCACCAACTGATGTAGTAGATGAAGAAAAGCGGGTTCAGACTTACAAAATGGAGCATTGGGAATCATATGGGATCTAGAGAATGAAGAACTCGAAGTCCGAGTCCAGATCACGACGAAACTACAGACGAAGCGAGGTCTCCTGAGTATGGTCAGCTCCATATACGACCCATTAGGAATCATTGCTCCGAGCACCATACGAGCCAAAATCATATTCCAGGACGAGTGCAGGCGAGACATCGGGTGGGATGAGCATATAACCGAACACAACAGAGCCGCTTGGCGACAGTGGCTAAATGAACTCACCATTTGTCACAAGTACATATTTCGCGATGTTACCAGCCTGAAAGCATAAATCCAGTAACTATGGCACAACTGCACCACTTCCGTGACACCTCCAAGCCAGCATTCGGGACTGTATCCTACCTGGGTATCACAAGTGGAGACGAAACCCACTCTACCTCTTTTGTGTGTGGCCGAGCCAAGCTAGCTCCTCTGAAACAGCAAACCATACCTCGGTTCAAGCTCTGTGCAGCATGTTGGCGGCCAAAGCAGAAGAACAACTGAGAGAAGACCTTGAGTTGCAGATCGACAGATCGATGTTCTGGACAGAGAGCAAGGTCACCCTTCAATACAAACGAAACACTGAACGACGTTTTCATACCTTTGTGGCAAACCGAATTGCAGCATAAATGAGAATTCCGACACAGAGTTATGGCACCATGTGAGCTCGACACAAAACCCTCAGCTAGGTTTTGTATGGGGCAGAATTGAACAAGGATTGCAGATGGATTCAGGGACCCCCCTTTCTCCTGTTTGGAGAAAACAATTGGCCGAAGAACCCAAAACCAATTCCCAACCTCGCAGATGGAGACCTGGAAGTAAAGAGATGCAAGAGTACTGACAACGAGCACTGACCAGGGGTAGGGTACCCTAAAAGAGCCATGGGCAGGGTGTTCCTCATGGCATCAGCTGCTGAAAGGCGTGGCGTGGCCCAGGAGGTTCATACAGTGACGTTATGGCGATCCAAAGAAAGAACGTCACCAAGAAGATCAACTGAAGGTCAGCGAGTTGGATGAGGCAAGATTAGCTGTCTTGAGCCTGATACAAAGGGAGGGTTTCCCTCAGAATATGGACGTGCTAAAACGAGGACAGCCTGTGAGGACTGATGACGTAAGCAGGCTTGAACCTCACCTGGGTACAGACGGCCTGATCAGAGTAGGCGGTCGACTGAAGTATGCCGCCTTCCATGCAGACCAAAAGAACCCTGCCCACTGGAGACGATCAGGCCATAGCAGAAGCTTACCTGAAGGAATATCTCCAGACACAATGGCACTTCCAAGCTTACCTCAATTTCCGCGCTGGGGACATCGTCATCAGATCAGACATCCTCTCCCAAGGAGCCAATGGATGCTAGGAAAGGTACTGGAAGCAGTACAGGGTGATAACGGCCTCGTGCGGCGTGCCAAAGTGAGGACGAAGGACTCGGTGTTAATACGCCCAGTGATGGTGTCTGCCTATTGGAGGGAATCGGAGAGCGAGACTCCCGGCAGACGATGGGTTTCGTGCAAAGCTCGACAGGGGGAGTGTTACCACCACATTAAGATAAACTAGAGAGAGAGAGAGAGAGAGAGAGAGAGAGAGAGAGAGAGACTGTTTTTACAATGAACTTTGCTGAAGTGTTAAATGAGAAACAGATGGCGCCCTGAGGCTGGCTACCTCTCTTCGGTATCGGGTTCAGAATACACTATCAAGCCATACAGGGAACAAGTCTTATCTTACACTCGTAGCACATAAGTTCTTGTGCTGAACATTAGGGTGGTCCAAAAACAGGGTATAAAAATGAAACAATGAAATTTGATTGGGGCACCCCGCCAAAATGTTATATTTGACATAATAATAACGATGTACAAATTGTATGACATAAGAATATATTTAGAGGTCGCTACCAATGAAGACATTTCACAATAATAATAATAAAGCGCGTTACAAAGTCAGATCTGATGGGAGGACCAATATACAGACTGTACTGCGCACATCATTGTCAT